>DWFO01004661.1:0-11167 GCA_018246595.1 Mimoniades nurscia nurscia
TTTCTCCTATTACAATGAGATGGCTAAGGCCATAGTCTGCCACGCTGACTAAATGCAAGTAGTCAGACTTCATATGCTATTTATGAACTCTATGGTTTGCAGGTTTCCTTCACTGTAATAACAAGTGATGTTCAACCTTAAACCACATATTTTGTAAAGAAGTTCACACTAGGATATGAATTTTGACCTCCAGAGTGAATCCTAAATTTCCAGCTACTAAGCTGTCACTGCTATTCTCAATTGAAGAATTTTATTAATATGTATCTACTGTGTGCTAAATTTTAAAAACACTGGAAATATTACTGTTACTGTAATGTAAAAGAGTTTATCATATTATTGTATAATAATTGTAATATGGTTACACAAAATAAATGTTCATGGGTCATTTTAAAATACATCAGTATGTATGTAAAACATTGTTTTTCATAATAATTAGTGTAATCTAAGCAATTTTGAGACAATTCTATAGTTATACTTGTTTCACGTTAAGCGATCTGATGTTAATGTTGTGATTTTAAATAGCATATGTTTTTATGTCTCTGCTAAATTATATATATATCTTACTGTATAGTTACTGTATATGACTGGCTCGTTATTCATGTTGGTTGTGAGTGCCACTGCCGATCGGGGGGTCCCGGGTTCGATTCCCGGGTTGAACACTACAAAAAATTTCTAATTTAGATTTTCTAGTAGTGTTTCGGAGTCTGGATATGTGCCCGATGCATGGCAATAGACTCACCACCTATTTCACAGTGGGACATAAACGTAACCGGTGAAACACGGGAGTGTTCTGCATTCCTCTGCCTACCTCTTCAGGGATTACAGGTGTGAAGTTACTTACTGTATAGTATACATTTAAACACTATTAGGATAGGATAATCCATGTAATGTGTATCAAATAAAACAGTTTGAAATATCATTAATTTACACTGTGTGAAAAATTAGTGGTTTATTTTCAACTGTATTTAAAGGAATTGCAGTTTTGTTTTATACATCTCTATAAAAACAAAATTTTAGCCAATGAATGAGCTTATGACAGTTGTGTTATTATAAAAGTCACAAGAACTACCCAATGTTTATTTAATTTACATCAGATTTGGACTGAACCCATGAGTCATTCGTTTTTCTTGTTAAGTGGATGACTAAGATCTTTAGATTTTAGATTCTAAGTATTTATTTATTTTACAATGGGCTGTTGTTATTAAATATTTAATTTTGTTATTTTTGTTTTATTTAATATTAAGTTTAAAGTGAGTACATAAGAAAATAACAAAAAATATAAAAATGTTGATTGTGTCTACAAAACATTACACAGTATAAATAAACATTAAATATAAATGAAAATACATAAACAATAAAGGTTGAATTTTTTTTGTCCCTACATATACTTTTTTAATTAAGTAAATGGGCAATCGCTTTACTTGGTTGCGTAATTTTCAGAACCTAAGTAGAACAATGGCTAATGAACCTCCAGAAAGTCATATTAATAGAAAATTAGTAAACACTATTTATTATTTTTACCGCTTTTACCTTCACACGTTATACTTAGAATGTTGAATTAAGTACCTACGGAAAGACTTTCGTTTTAATAACCTTTGGCACACATTTTCATTTCTACATTTATCACGCTATAGCTTTCAAGTGGCATATATAAGTACGGAAGTATAAAAACATTTATTAAGTAAAATAACATTTGTAGTTTCAGATTCAGATTTCAGATAATTCAGATATTATTTTATTATTAGTAAACAAGTAAACACAATGACAAATGACAATGACATTGAGAAAAGAATTGGTGGTGAGTTTATGTTGTATATATTTATATTTATCACGTCACGCTTCTTACTCAATATTATTATATTAACAGCAAGAGTACGCAAAATAATTAGAAACGAAAAGCAAATTGTTTTATCATTCAATAAAATATATTTAGTTTTATAGTATATAGAACATTTATTAATCTATGCTTTGTTTAGAATATTTGAGAATTTTGTAATCTGTGGAGTTTTCCCAGTAGGGATTACCAAACATCGATATCGATGATAGAGTCAGGTAATAATAAAATATAAGATTATTGTTGAAAAAATCAAATTAAGAATACAACAAAATTTACATAAGGCGTTGGTATCCAAATAAAAAAAATATCTTCATAAAAACGTAAATACGTAACATTACGGCTGTAATCCTCGGAGGCTTACGCTTTAACAGTTACGTTTACGTTCCACTATGGAATAGGTGGTGAACCTATTGGCATACACCGGGCATATATTCAGACTCTAAGCTACTACTGATTGATGTAAATTAGAAAAATCTAATTGTGCCTGACCCAAGATTTGAACCCATGACCTCAGGATCGGCAGTCACGCTTGCAACTAACACGACCAACGAAGCAGACTTTAGTCAGTCTTCAGTTCTTTTTTTCTCATAAAAACAAAAAAAAGCAACCATTGACAGAAACTATATAACAAAATTAATTATTTTGAGTTTTGAGTTTAGTAGTAACAAAAAATAAATAACAAAATTAGTTATCTAAAATCTCTATATACAAAAAAATATGACATCTAGCCTGTAATCTCTCAAGAGGTAAGCAGAGGAGTGTAGTACACTTCACGTGTAGTACATATACTACATGATTTAAGAACGGCGCTGAAATTATTATCAAAATACAATCATAATACATAATATCTTGTTGCAGAGCGTGTCCAGAAAACATAAAAACTACAGTACACTTCAACTGTGATATAAATACATATTTATATATCGTGATATATATTTATATATTTTTGAATTGAACATAATACATATATTGATCTAATTAATTTAGACTTCTTAGCTACGACAATAACAGAATATTTAAAAACGTATTAAATGTTCAATAGACATTATGTAACACCTTAATCTAAACAGTACAAGTAGTACAATGATACACTTAATGCTTAATGGCATGTGTGTTTAGAGTGTTATTGAATATTGATTTTTCACACATTAGTGAGAAGTAAAATTTATACATTGATGACTGATAGAACAAAGAAAATCAATACTTGGCTTTTTCGATATAAAATTGCTTATGTAACGGACATCACTATTTACCGCAGCTGCATTCCCCCACTGCAAAACGCGCACTGGTACACGTCATTTTGACCAATAACAGACTAGATCGATAAAGACGCTTTTACGCTATTGGTCCATTCCTTGGAATATTCCAGAATGCGCTAGTGACGTTAGTGATTACGCGCCAGCATATAAAATCCCCTACCCAAGTCAAACGCCATTTTATTCTTTGAAGAGAAGCCGTCAATCGCGCACATTCGCTGAGCGTTCTACGAGAGAAGTCTACAGAAGTCATTAAATAATACACTAATTCACAGTGAGTACTCTTCATATTAGCTGCTTCTAATATTGTACATAGTTTTTACGTTTTGATTCTTTGTATGTCTCATAATATTTTATTGCGTTAACCTCGTGAGTAGATTCCGGGTGGTCGGAACTTATCGATCGCAGTGACTCATGAGGTACCGAGAACTATTAACATGATTAATTTTTTGTTTCCTGCTGTATTGAATGCGGGAATATGAGGAATTCTATGGAATTAATTGATATTCTTTATTACGTTACTAGTAATGTAATTAGTGAAACACGTGGTTTGGAACTTATTTGAGTAAGTCTAAATTGCTACCAAATATGACAAGGTGTTTCATCGGAAGCCAAATTGTAACGGTTCAGGTATAAGTTCGGAGTGTAGGCCGTCACGTTACTTCCAGAACATTCGTGCGTTGTATCGATTATCCGCCATGGCGGCCATGTTCCGCGTATCGCCCGTAACTAGAATCGATTTTGTTTTAACGCATTCCTATCAAACTCTTCATTTTAATTTCACTTGTTTCAGATGGCAAAAGCACCTGCGGTAGGTATTGATTTGGGCACCACCTATTCGTGCGTGGGCGTGTTCCAGCATGGAAAGGTGGAGATCATCGCAAACGACCAGGGCAACAGGACCACGCCCTCGTATGTGGCGTTCACCGACACCGAGCGCCTCATCGGCGATGCCGCCAAAAACCAGGTGGCAATGAACCCCAACAACACCATTTTCGGTGAGTTTATAGGTGGAGCTGTTTGGTGGTACCACGTGCTATGTCTTAGGGAGGTAATATACTAAAGTGACAGTTTAGTTGATCCTTTTATTTTTATTTTAATGTTGCATACTCCTTATAAGCTTATCTTTTAGCTTATGAGGGCAAGTCGCATGTTCGGTATCTGGTTAACACAAAGAAATGTCTAGTAATTATGGGTAGTTTTTATGTAAAATTTATATATAAAGGTGAAACTTCGTTAATTTGAAAATTTTACTGTAGTGATGATAACCAATATACTAGACTAGAGTCTCTGAAATGATTGAATGAGAAAAATAATCTGAGAGAGCTTGCATATTTATTGTGATGTGGAGAATATGGAACAAATACCTTATTGCTTTTGTCTTTTGTTATACAGATGCCAAGCGTCTTATCGGGCGTAAGTTCGAAGATGCCACCGTGCAAGCTGACATGAAACACTGGCCTTTCGAGGTTGTCAGTGATGGAGGAAAACCTAAAATCAAGGTTTCATACAAAGGAGAGGATAAAACTTTCTTCCCTGAAGAAGTGAGCTCCATGGTGCTTACAAAAATGAAAGAAACAGCTGAGGCTTACCTCGGCAAGACTGTGCAAAATGCAGTAATTACGGTTCCAGCGTACTTTAACGACTCACAGCGACAGGCCACTAAAGATGCGGGTACCATTTCTGGCCTGAATGTTCTCCGAATTATCAACGAACCTACTGCTGCAGCGATTGCTTACGGCCTTGACAAAAAGGGCGGTGGAGAACGTAACGTCCTTATTTTCGATCTCGGCGGTGGTACTTTCGATGTGTCTATCCTGACTATCGAGGATGGTATTTTCGAAGTAAAATCCACCGCTGGCGACACGCACTTGGGAGGCGAGGACTTTGACAACCGTATGGTTAATCATTTCGTCCAAGAGTTCAAGAGGAAGTATAAGAAAGACCTCACTACCAATAAGAGGGCTCTTCGGCGGCTCCGTACTGCCTGTGAAAGGGCGAAGAGAACTTTGTCCTCCTCGACTCAGGCAAGCATTGAAATTGATTCTCTCTTTGAGGGAATCGATTTCTACACATCCATCACCAGAGCACGCTTTGAGGAACTGAATGCAGATCTGTTCAGATCCACCATGGAGCCTGTCGAGAAGTCTCTTCGTGATGCCAAGATGGACAAGTCTCAGATCAACGACATTGTCCTTGTTGGAGGATCTACTCGTATACCCAAGGTGCAAAAGCTCCTTCAAGATTTCTTTAATGGAAAGGAGCTTAACAAATCCATTAACCCTGACGAGGCCGTTGCCTATGGTGCTGCAGTGCAGGCTGCCATTTTACACGGCGACAAATCCGAGGAGGTCCAGGACCTACTGTTGCTGGACGTGACCCCGCTGTCGCTCGGTATTGAAACCGCCGGTGGAGTCATGACCACTCTCATCAAGCGCAACACTACCATTCCTACCAAGCAAACTCAGACCTTCACTACTTACTCTGATAACCAACCTGGAGTGCTCATTCAAGTTTTTGAGGGTGAGCGCGCTATGACCAAGGACAATAATCTCCTCGGAAAATTCGAACTGACTGGAATCCCTCCTGCGCCACGTGGTGTTCCTCAGATCGAGGTGACTTTCGACATTGACGCTAATGGTATCTTAAACGTATCTGCCGTTGAGAAGTCTACCAACAAAGAGAACAAGATCACCATTACCAACGACAAGGGTCGCTTGTCCAAGGAGGAGATTGAGAGGATGGTCAATGAGGCTGAGAAATACAGGAATGAGGATGAGAAGCAGAAGGAGACCATCCAATCTAAGAACGCGCTGGAGTCGTACTGTTTCAACATGAAGTCTACTATGGAAGATGAGAAGCTGAAGGACAAGATCACAGATTCCGACAAGCAGATCATTCTGGACAAGTGCAATGATACCATCAAGTGGTTAGACTCAAATCAGTTAGCCGACAAAGAGGAGTACGAGCATAAGCAGAAGGAGCTGGAGGGCATCTGCAACCCGATCATCACAAAGCTGTATCAGGGCGCAGGCGGTGCTCCCGGCGGTATGCCTGGCGGCATGCCCGGTTTCCCTGGCGGAGCACCACCCGGTGCCGGCGGCGCAGCTCCCGGTGCTGGTGGAGCCGGCCCCACCATCGAGGAAGTAGACTAAACCAACATTCCACAGCTTTCCACCTGATTATATCGGTGTTGAAATGCCTCTCAATTTAATCCAAATATAATAATTTAATTTCATTACTTGTTTCAATGTATGGTAATACATATCTCCTAAATTAATGAATTCTTCATATTTGAATGAAAAGTAAATCATGCCAACTTTACATAAATGATGGTGGTACACGTTAACACTATATTAGTTTTTTGTGACACCAAAATACTAATCATAAGTACAACAGCTTCAAAGTAACAATTGTTTTACCATGAGATTAGTCATTTTGAAAGTATACAGAATGTTGATTAGAGAAAGTATAGAATCGCTTTACTGTAGTTGAAAAGAGCGAATTCATAGTACCTACGCACAGCACGATGACCTGTTTCATTTGCGCTTCCCATATTACAAATACTATTATGATGATTGGCCGTTCACCTCGGTAACATTACACATCTACATAAAGTTTTAAGGTATGATTCATACGTGCCTACTCGATGCCGTATTGTACGTTCAGGTCCTTCAGTCATTACGATCATTCTCATGATAGTTGGCTTTGACACTTCAATAAAAAAATGAGTAGGTATCTACAGTTTTGTTTTTTTCGTATAACACTACAATTATATCCAAAATTATACATAATAGAATACGAAAGTTGTAGGCAAGTGATCAATAGTTTAACTGCTCGCTAAGTGCGATAATAATGTACCTAAGTAATATAATAAATGTATGCGGTGATATGGCCATTGTATCAATACTGCATTACACTTGAAGCTGGCTCGTGACAAAAATGCGAGTTTTGCATTGTCCCTAACTTATGTTTCGTTTTCTCGCATTTAGAACAAAAATCAAAGAACCATTAATTGAAGTTTGCGTGCGATATAAAATCATAAAATCATAATCTTTGCTCCCGACTGCATAAGTAGCTAAGAGCTATTTGTGTAATATACAAATTACATATGAAAAATAATCTTTACCTTCGGTTCTATTTTCAAATGGAATGAACGACGCTCTAGACAGAATTTTCAACGAAAATATCGCCTTGGCCCGGTGAATCGTTTATAACATTACACCTAAACCTACGTTTTATAACATTATTTCTTCACTTCCTATGTCGGAACTCTTTGTTTTGGTTAGGTACATTCATTTGTAGCATCCACGAGACAGGCCCTTCGCCTAGTGTGGAAGCTAGAAGTAAATTATTTCCTGACGTAATATTATTTATATTGTTAAGGTGTATAATTGTAAGGAAATGTAACTTACAGAACTGTAATTGAAAATAAATTATTATTATTATTTTAACAGATGTAATTTTACCTTGAGCAATTGCCCTATATAGTAAAGGTTTTATCCTAACAACTAATAATACCATGTTGTATTGAAGTAAGACGATGTCCATGTATGGTCACAAAGTAAGGACTCGTCCTATTTGGAATGCAATGGCTGTTAGCGTTTTTAATTAGGTACGTCTCGCTATTACACACTATATTACAAATACTTTTGCTGCAATTAGATAAAACTCGTTCTAACTCATTGTAATAATGATTACAAAGAATAAAAAAATTGAAAAGTTAGGATAGCAACATAATAAGCATTAATCCTATAATTAAAAAGAATTACATATTACGTTACATACAGTGTGATAAATAATAAGAGACGAGAAGTTATATATAAAGTATATGAAATAATGTAAATAATTTCAGCATATACATTAGGGAAATTACCATAATTTTTTTGTGCTCATCGTCGTCATTTCGACTAATTTTTCTCACTGTTGACATTACATCTATGTAAATAAAATGATAGAGTGCCTTATGCACCTCGTTGATCGTCTTGATAATACAGTTTTAGCTTCAAACAGTGAGACGAATAAAATGAAATTTTCTTAGCAAAGTATACCTACTTTTGCTTCCAATATTTTTAATGTTTTAACTTCTGCACATAAAATACACTGTAAATGTAATAAGCAACGCAAACGCAAAAAAATATGGTATCAGTTAGGTAATAAATTTAACCGTGTTACGCAGTGGAACGATAAAAGTGTGTAAAACATAAAATAACATTAGTTAAAAAAATAGTCACATTATATCATAAAACATTTAATTTTTTTTCATTTAGTCCTAATAATTCATAAGTAGTAAGTGAAAATTTCACTACCTTTACTTCTACCAATGTTTGAAGATGCTGAAGTGTGCTACAGCTTTATCGACAAAATTGGAGAGTAATTAAATAAATTTGAGCGACTTGATCATGTATGTGTTATGTTTAATATTTGTTCTGGTAAAATTCATGTTTTTTATTAATTATTATTTCAAATTTCAATATTTCTTCAGTCGTAAAGCTAAAGTGGCGTTCGCGTATTTAATTTCCACCCACGCATGTTTATTTCTGAATGTTTAATTTGGTACGATTTATAAACAAACAGAATGTATAATAACGTTGCTACAGCTGTTATGGGCACCGCGGGATTCGAACGCTTATATCTCGCTACCTGTTCCTAAGGTTCGTGTGCAAAGTAAATATGTAATATTGAATTTGTCTATTAATAAATATTATATCTGTAGTTGCCAGTTTTACAGTTACATGAAATGTTTGTATGTGTCAGAATAGGTTGTAGAATCGTTGTATTTAAAAAAAGTAACATTACGCCTGTAATCCCCGAAGAGGAAGGCAGAGGAATTTAGAACACTCCCACGTTTCACCAGTTACTTTTTTAAGTCCCACTATGGAATAGGTGGTGAGCCTATTGCCATATACCGGGCACATATCCAGACTCCGAGCCACTACTAGAAAATCTAGCTTAGAAAATTTTAGTAGTGCCCGACCCGGGAATCGAACCCAGCACCTCCCGTTCGGCAGTCGCACATGCAATCAACATGACCAACGAGGCAGTTTTATATTTTTATAGTTATCAGAACGACATATTGACCACAAGATAATTTGTGTGTAGGTTAGACATGTACGAACATTGATAACGCTGTAATAAGGTGACTCCACGTCCACGCGTAGTGTTCTGGTGTAGCGGGTTCAACACGCGTAGCTGCTATTAAATTACTTATATTATAATCCTGTAACTGAGAATGTCATTACAATTACGGGTAATATATTCCTAAGATAATTATATGTCATCTCAAACTCAGCTCCATTATGATTCGTTGTAATGTTGGTACAACCGACAATTACTTATTTAATTACAAGCTATTGTTTGCGACTTCGTTCGCGTGGGTTCCGGAATTTGGGGTTTCCCAGATATTATATAGGTCTGGACGCCAGCCTAAGTTGAATCCCATTTAATTTGCTTGACCATATATTAATTTTAACTATGTGACTATATAAACATTTAACTCTAATATTTTTACAGTCTGTAACCAAAGTTTAAATCAATTAAACGGTATATTTCATTCCAATAAAGGTTAGACGACATTATTTAAATTACTTATTTTATTTATTACCTCATGGGGTAGGCAAAGTGCACCGAGTACAAAAGGTGTCCATCCTTACTGATCTGCCGCGCTCCTACATTACTCTCATTATATCGTAACTATTAAGTACCGTTCATACAACCAGTAACGAAGTTTATGATTCTGTTAATAGATTTTGCAGCCTCCTAGCGCACTCTAGGTTGCGTTTATGATAACATATTTAGATAGATCTGCCCATTGAATAGCTGCAAATCATTGATCTGTATTATATATGTCGGCACATTCCTGGCGCCATCTATAAAGATTGGCTGGCGGGAACGGTCATTTTCATTAGTATAGACACAAAAGGAAACGAAGCCAACGCTATCTGGCAGTGTAACAGTGATCCGTCGGTTTCATTGTCACTATAGTTCTAAATTCATGTGTGTGTCTAAATTAAGTGAAGTTAATTGTTGTACTGTGTGCATTATCTTAAAATAAAAAGAAGAAAGTGGACAGTTCACTTTCTTCTTTTTATTTTAAGATAATAATAATAAGTTCCATATGTATTTATTGTATTTATTAATTGTCAAAGTTAAAGATTTTAATTGGATTGTCTAATTTTACTTTCAAAGCGGATTGTGTTAAAAATGCGAATATAGGATATAGTACAATCACACATAAAGAAAACATGAACTAATGTCGTTTACTTTATTGGCGTTCAACACAACATAATCGACGTCCAAACCAACTTATTCGTAATTTTGTGCTATACAAAACAACGTACCATTTAAACATTCATATTATGTATCTACAATTAACATTATCATCACGATTATATCATAACATACGTTAGCGTCTGGACGTGTCGTGTTTCGTGACTTATATTCATGATCGTAACAACATGATTGAAGCATAATTTTATTTTACTAGGGATTGGTCAAATCTGCATTCTTTCTTCGATAAAACCTTGGTCAATGATACCTATACCAAAGAAATAATATAAAACACTGTGTGAGGTGTAAATTATATTAGTCTCAAAACCCCTTGCAAGTTATAGGTATATATATAATATGTATATTCTTTAGTTACGAATAATGGTTATAAAATAGCTGAGATTTTACAATTTTAGATTAGATTTTTTTTGTAATGTTAATGGCCTGAATACAAGTCCTTTAAGCCAAATTTTAGATTAGAATAAAATTATAGCGCGTTGCTCATTAGGGCTTTTACGTAATTAGGCAATTATGTCTAAAGGAACAAATTACTATGCCGTTATATGTATTTATGCATAATACATGTCAAATACAATCGTACCAAATTATGTTATTCATATATGACAACTATTATCACACTAAGACCCAATTTTAAATAAAAAAAAACTTAACATCAAGCCTGTAATCCCCGAAGAGGTAGGCAGAGGAGTGCAGTACACTCTCAATTTAACGTAATTTATTACAATGTGATTCTGCCATCTGGTGACAGCAAGCCATAGAACACACCTTTGGAAGTTAATACCAA
>DWFO01004662.1:0-11166 GCA_018246595.1 Mimoniades nurscia nurscia
TTAAAGACATTTTTATAATTATTACTGAAAAACGATACTAGATTGTAAATTACGTAAAGTTACGGTAGTGGCACATCGCTATTAATAATTCGCAAAAAACTTGCAACACAGCTTATGTCAATTTAGTCCGTAGCGAAAAAAACAGAGAACAGACTATAGCGTTGTCAAACCCTAATAACACACTGATCTCTATTGGGTAGCTTATCTAGTAATTCACTATTAACACCAAATGTACATTAATTATAAGTCTTTCTAGTTGTGGGGAATGAAATTAAACGTAGCGTAGTCATAGGGATATTATAAATAGAATAGGCAAACCATCGACGCGTTTGTAAGTGGAATTGTCTCGTTGATAGAAAGAGAAAGAACATGAATTTGATATACGTGTAAACTTTTCTGATTGGGTTCTTCAGTAATTGATGCGCAAAGTTGCTATCGGATACAATAATTTAAGGGCAGAAAGACCAAATCCATTCTCTTTCTTTCTCTATCAACGAGACTACTTTTTGATTGGCTTGTCTATTCTACGAATATAATATGAGCGTAATGCGCACCTTATTATACACGGTCTACCACAGTTATACACGGTGCGATGCGCGCATGCTGAATATTATATAATTTCTATTCTCAGTATAAAGAGGCATTAACTGGTTACTGGTTATATCCCGTATTACAAATTTTGTTCCAGAGGTATTAGCAAGTCTAGTGATGTGAAATTCGACCTTTCATTACGGGAGCCAGGGTTTAAATCCTAATACACACCTCTTTACAAAATGTGTGTTAAATATCACTAGCTATAATGGTGAAGGAAAAAATCGTGAGGAAACTTGCGCATCTTAGAGTTCTTAAAGATAAATTATTCTTTAAGGCGTGTGAAGTCTGCCAACCAGTACTTGGCCAGCGTGACAGTCCTTATGACCTTAAGCTTTTCATTCTCAGAAGAGACCTGTGTCCTGCAGTGGAACGATAGAAAGGACCGGAAGAGGTACAACCTATCCATATCTACAGATCAGTGTAATAACATAACAACGAAAATTCGTGATACCATATACTTATAAATATAATAATGTATATATACAAGATATTCCTTAGACCGATATTTAAAGATTAAAAGCAATACGCCTATTATATACTTCCTTTTTGTGGAGATTAGGTTAGCCCTTCTTACTTTGATTTGATTTGATTGATTCTTATGTATGTCATAGGCTCAGGGTGGAGAATAGTTGCTGAAGTTGCTTAATATTCGTATTAAAATTTATTCTTGCAAGGAAAAACGAAAACAGAAATTCTCGTATTGATGAGTGATTGTTTTGTTACTAGAAATAATGATAAAATAAATAAAACACTATCGCTAAGCATCATAATAATATTTTTTTTCATATCGATTTATTTACAATATAATAGCAACAATTTTTTTTTTATAAGAACGATGAATAAATTTTCAATATGGTAATTTGTAACCGAGCAAAAGCAAGAGCAAGACGACCAAGACGTCACTCATCACTGTACGACTCGGTATACCCCGGATACCTCCTATCGCGCCGCCATCTGTATTTTCTTCCGGGAGGTTTGATGACTGCTAAAATGTTACATATAAGCTGTTCATCAATTCAATGTTTTTGGCTGCCATTGTTGTGTTAACTTATGGCAGGAATCAAAAACAAATAAGAACTGCTATCGTATTGAAGATTCACTAGTACTTCGTATTGAAACACGTTCATATTATTGTAAGCAAGTATTTTCGAGTTCTATGCAATGTGTAGTTCCGGTTGCGTCTATTGTTAACAGGTTAGTATCGATTTTACGCTTTTTATGATATGAACTGAAAGAATTTACGTTGACGGAATGGATGCTACTTGAATTTACCGACATATAAATTTGAAAAGAAAGAAATCTCGTGTGTTTGTGACCTGCTTAACGTAAAATTAACTTAATCACAGTACTGTTTAACCAAAAGAGTTTTTGCATCAAATTCTTTAAATTACTCTAGATAATGTAGTTAATTTGCTGCAATTATTCACATTTTACATATTGAACAGTGTTTATATTGTCTATTCATCATACACTCTGCAAAACATGTTCCAAGGAATCAACTTGACTGGTAAGTAAGTATTGCATTTATTTTGTAGTTGTATATTAATTGCTAAATGTATCTAAAACGAAATTCCTCCGTAGTAAAGAAAGGAGGTTTATAGTTTAGAATGCAAAATGACGGTAATAGGTATAAATATTTTAATCAGCTCGTATTTAATCAGTCTCGGTATTATAAATAGAATGTTTGTTGTATTTTATTTACTGTTTTCTAAATAATTACATAATAAACTCACACCTGCATTACCCCAAATTAGTTAGAGGAGTATAATAATCTTACATGTCAACAGTTACACATTCCATGGAATAAGCCTATTGACATACTCAGGGCATAAATCGAGCCCTAAATAATTTTTTAAATTATTCTCTATCACACTGTTCTGTCATATGCTTAGAAATTTTATTATGAAACTATCCACTTAGTTTCTTAATAGTTTGTTTCAACAAGGTCTTGCACTACTAATATACTGCTCCTGTTTCTGAACCAGAACCTTAAAAAAATGGAAATCTTTATTTTTACACATCTCCATGCAACCCTTCAGTCTTCAATTTTGAACTGACATTAAATATTCATTGATTTAGCATTTAATGTAAATCTTATAAACTACCACTAATAACACATTATAGTAAAAATAATATAATCTTTGGCTTACAATAATGCCTAAATGTGTTCACCTTACTGATTGTATTCTATGTGATTAAATTAGTAGTAACAGGTAAGAATTTTACTTTTTTCCAACACATGCATAATGATAGATATGATCATATCATATGATGCTTAGATGCCAACTGCATGACATAACATATTTCCCTGAAGGGGTATGCAGAAAAACTGTACATAAAGCCACAAAATCTATGTTTAAATCTATCACTATGTAACTGTACAAATTACATTTCAAAATTATTAAGATAATCACCAGCTAGTTATTTGAATTTAAAAAAATCAATGCATGTTATATAATTAGTAACAAAAATGTAACATCACACCTGTCATCCAAAGAGGTAGGCAGAGGAATGTAGATCACTCGCATGTTTCACCAGTTATGTTTATGTCCCACTATGGAACAGGTGGTGAGCCTATTGCCATACACCAGGCACATATTCAGACTCCGAACCACAACTAAAAAATCTAAATTGGAAAATGTAACAGTGCCCGACCTGGGAATTGAACCTAGCATCTGTTCCGCATTTACACTTGCAACCAACACAACCAACAAGGCAGACAATATTATATATTTAGTGTATTCTAAAAAGTTCTAGAAGCTCGGCAAAAAGTTACCAATATTATGTTTACAGTAATGAAAATGTAATATTTAAGAAATGCAATTGAAGTTAATCAACAACCCATTGGCTACCCCTCGGTGGATGTGAACGTCCTCAGGCAACTGTAACCACTTAGCATCGGGAGGTCCATCTGCCTGATTGTCAGATTGAATATATATAAAAAAATGTTTTGTAAAAATGTATAATCATCTTCATAGATGTTATATTATACATTTATTAATGTAGTATAAAAATGTTAGAAATAAAAAGCTCTCTGCACTGAATAAATTGTAGATGCATTGAAACATTTGCAAAGGATTAAAATTAAATATTAGCAATATTCAACATTGAGAATAGGTCCTGCAGTTAGGAGCATAATGAAATATATTCCCACATTTCCCCATTACAAGACTAACCTATCTATTTTAAAACACTTTGTTTATACTCCACCTAATGCCATATGTGTAGGTTGTAAACTTTGTTAGAAAGAGTTGAAACAATACATATTGAGCAAAATATATATTGAGCATATATTAATTGGTTTGTAAAACTTTTAACATTATTGCTATATCTAAGTTTGAGTTAATCTCTTGGTACTTGATACATCCATGAAATGGTGTGATTGTGTTCTTGTCCCTCCGTGGTTACAGCAACTTACAGGTATTATAAACATATATATATCTTTAATATATTGGCAATATGTAAGTATCAGTTTGTATTAATATTCAATATCATAGTTAACTTGATAATTATAGTTGTCTGACGATCTTGTTTTGTTTCACAGTTGTGTGCGGATCGAGTGACAGAAGAATAGACGTTTTATGTAAAAAAGTGACAGTGTAATCGCGAATGGTAAGTTTATGATCAATTTACGGTCATAAACTGTCAAGTGTAGTGCATCAAGATGGATCTACCTGACTGCCCTCCGGGTGCGGAGGGCTACCAGGACACTGTCATCGAAGTGCCGAAGAAACTGGAGGACAATTCCAGCACTAAGGTAAATATATCATTTTATATGTTCTAATTTTAAAAATGTAGTGACTTGCATTTTTCATAATTGTGATGCGATTTTTTGATTAATAAAGTATTGGTGACATTATGTGCACACTAAAATTTTTCTTTAAAATGTTTGGTGTGGTATCTACGTCTGTTGTTTTAAGCAGAACTAGTTAGGTATGAAACAAAGTTATTATTATAATATTTTCCTTTGTGCCTGTTGACTCGAAATAAAAAAAAATTGTGATATCCATGGAAATGTAACAGATTATTTAAGCAGATTAAGGTAAGATTGTGGGTTCTGCTAGTATGTAACAACTGGTATGACAAATTTGAAATTACATTACTATTGATAGAAGGAAAATGGTTTACAGATGTTAAAGTTTCATGAGTTCTTGACTCCATAGGATGATAACAAAAAACTTCATTTAAAGTTTACCAACTTGCAAAAAAATTTGTGAAAAATGTAAAATGGTGATGATACATCAATCAACAAGGGAACAAATTTTTTCAACATTATTCAGTTGAAAATTGTTTTATACATGATATGGCTTTTAACTGTTTTATGCTAGGTGTATTAGGTTATTCTTTAAATATTATTAAATTTGTTTTAATAATGGGCTTGAATACAAATTCAATTGATTTATACAATTACTTCATTTGCGTTCTAGTAAACACATTTCAATTTTTACAGTAAATATTTGTGTTTTTTAAACTATTTATTCCGTTAATATTTGGTTGGTAGTAGATGTTAGCCTGTTGTGTGTGTGCAAATATAAAGGTTACTTAGAGTTAAAATACATAAATACATAACTGATGTTTTGTGCATACTGTTTTTCATTATTTATGAATCTAAAATAGGTTTTTACTTTGATGATGAAACGCAAAAAGTGTGAAAGAAATAATTTATCACTTTAAGCAAAAATTATAGTGAAAAATATGTTACAAAGACAAGTTATTTATGAACATGAAATATTATTAATGTAGCCAGCAATATCTATAATTCAGAACTAAACATACAGTCAAATTAATGTAATTAAAATATGGAAGCCTTCAGTAAAATTTTAGTTATGTACCTTTCTGTTGACCTATGCAAGGAAAAAAAAACTATTTAAAGTTAAGAAAGTTGGGAGTAAACAGAATGTTTGGTGCAAGAATAGATGCACTCAAAACTTAAGGTCCTTTTTTCAATATCTCTATCAAATCATGTTTTGCATATGTGTATAGTCTGTTTTAAGATTGAATTTTGGTACAAAGTGGAGCTTTCCATGCAACTGTGTATACAAGATTATTTGTATAAATATATATTATATTCGCAGGTCAGGCACTATTGGATTTTTCTCACTTAGATTTTTTTATTAGTGGCTCATAGTTTGTATATGTGCCGGGTGTATGGCAATAGCCTCATCACCTATTCCATAGTAGGAAGTAAATTGGAGGTAACTGGTGAAACATGGGAGTGTCCTACACTCCTCAGCCTACCTCTTCCGGGATAACAGGTGTGATGATACGTTACTAGTTATGTATACCTCACATTCTAAATATAAAATCATGTAAAATTTCAGAATAGCAAAGAAATTACTTCATTTTACTTCGATTATGTCATGAATTATTATGTGGTTTTAAAAATCCCACTGTTTTTGTATTATTTAGGTAAAGACACACAAATGATAACGTGATTAAGAAGCTATTCTGTGAAATTTGTTTGTTTTAAAAACTATGATTAAAAGATTTGCAGATGGAGACCTCAGTAAGATGAAATTGAACTTAAAATTTGCTTCTCGTTTTGTGATAGTCGTTCTTAATTCTAGTACATTTCTCATATCTTAGAATTACATTATTTATATGCTGTAGGAACAATTAAACTAATTTTTCTATATTCTACAATAGGCAGTTGTTCCGTCATCAACTTTCATTTTCGGGGATACTTAATAATTGTTATGAGCTATTCAATTAAAGGGAGGGTTTGCTTAATTTCTAAAGTTTACTTTTACAAGCACCCACTGGGACATTTAGATTTTTTAAGATGTGGGGCACATTTTTAGCTACTGTATGAAAAATCGCTCAGACTACTAGTTTCTTGAAAGCAGATTAAAGGTCAAACACTAGAAAATTAGTAAAATATATTTTTTATAGTAAAATATCCGATTTAAGAGTAATGAAAACTGAGAATCCATTTTAAAAGTTTATCTTCTTTATCTCTACAGAGGATTTAATATTTTGGTTCCAATTGTTAATGATATCTGTCTAGCGCATACCAGGGTTACCATGCAGTATATTAAAAAAGGTATTTGAAAAATCAAAAGTTTTTTGGAATTACATCTTTTTTAGACATGTGTATTATCTGGGATTCTTACCACAATTCCAACAATTTCCGCAATAATTTCTTTAGAAAACCTTTTTATTTTGGCCCTGATTCAAGCGAATCTCTGCTTTTATTGAGGAAATCATGGTTTTCACTAAACATAGGCCTTGAAAAACGGTACAAATCTCTTTCAAAATGCTTTGAGGGAGTTTCCTTGGTTTGGAAGGAAACTTGGAACCCTGTTTTACATTAAATTTCTCCACATTGCAATTACCTTCCGGATTGTCTTGCAATTAGCGTACATATAAATGAATTTTACACGTCTCTAAAACAAGCGAAAAATTGAATTTAATACAATTTAGTCGTTTGCATCAGTTTTTGATGTTTTCGGATACAGCGTCGTTTAATTAGTGAGCGATTGACCCAGATAAAAGCTTAATCTACCGCAGTGATTGAATGCGCCTAGTGAACACAAAGACATGAATGACGTTGAAGGATTTTTACTATCGCCCTGTGAGTATCGCGTTGGCTCACTGTGAAGAATAAAATTCGAGAATCCGAGAGATGCTTGGTACGAGTCCCGCAAAACAGCGACCCAACAAAGAATACCGTTGATTTACCTACACACAAATGGATTTTTATTAATACCGTCAAACATTGCGTGCGTTGTTCCTTAGTAGAAAAAAAATGCGTCCAATATAAGACACGGTTTTCGGAGAGTAAGCGCTGCCTTGAGACTCTCGCTGGTGTGGTAAGTATACTTGTGAAGAAGAAAACATTTAAAAGTTCGTAATTAATAAATATTATATGTTTATGAATAATGTCCGTTGTATCTTTTATTTACCTTTAACGATGTAACTATGTAAACGACTGATTATTATCGATTCATTCTTGTCGAATACGCGTAAGTTTTCAGCTTTAATTGTTATCTGGTAAAATTGATTTTCCATCACTTCTATTTAGTCATGTTGTAGAAGTTTTCGGGTGAAAAATTTTGACGTTCAAAATTTCTTAATATTGTTATGGAAAATGGTGTTGTTGCTGCTGTTTTATTGTTGACGCAGCTCGTTGTTATGTTTATAATTGTGTTTAATACGCATTTTATTTTGTAGGCCGAACAAGAGTTTCTGGACCACTTGAACAGTTTGAAGATAAGGGTTGAAGATGACAGCTACCGTTGCATGGTGGAGAGGCGTGGGCGGGATGTGTCTGGCAAGTGGATCTATTTGTGCTACCCCTGCGCAGCTATGTGCAGTGGGGAGACAATTTTACAGGTAATTTTGAAATTATTTTTGTTGAAAAATTCCCAATGATATACTTATAATATAAGTGTATACATTAGTCAGCTTCAGAGTTGTAGTATTTTCGAATATATGAAATGGAGATGTGGAAAAGATATCAGGGTTTTGTTATTAAATGGTATTTTTTAATCAATTTCCAGACACATATTTCGGGAAAAAAACATAAGACCAAATTATCTATGAGAACGGTGTGGCCGCTGTCAATATTCAGGGAACATCCATTCAAGCAGTCTGATCATTCAAGCAAACTTGGAGGTAAAAGCTTTGAGTTGTTTTGAGAGAAGTTTATTGAAACCCTTAACTGCTTTTTCATCAGCAGGGTTGGCAGCTAACAATTATCTATTCAACTTTGAAGTCAATTTGTGGAGTACTCCGCAGATGTATCTCAATAGCGAGGAGTTGCACCTGCTCTGCTGTGGTGTGTGTTGTAGTAAAGCCAAATTAGTATGTGACCCATAATAAAATAATAAGTCTGCTTGGACCAGACTCATGTGGACTTTTAGAGGATAAAATGTGTACTTAATAATTTTGTTTCAACAGCAACTCCGAAGGTGTTGCAGAAGATGGCTGAAGAAGTGGAGCTGTTCAATCAAACTACATCAGAATTGGATTTGAAGTACAACAAGCTGAAAAGTATTCGCTGCCACATACAGGACATGTTGGATACAGTGACGTATGTCAACCTTCAGTATTTTAAACAATGTTCTACGTTTGTGTAAGAGATGTTTGTGAGTGGGGAGTATCAAGCCAATGTTATGTGACTATTCTAAACTAGAAAGTTTTATTGTCTGTCATGTGTGTGTTGATGGTGGATGTGACTAGGGCATGATAAATATTACCGTATAAAGTAACTTTTGACATATAATTCAACTTTACTTGTTGATACATACCTTCGGTTTAGTAGTTAATTAGGATATGTTCGCAGGGCTCCACTGATCGGCGTGGAATACTTGGTGGAGCACCCGCCCGAGGAGGCGCATTACGAGCCCAGCTACACGTGCACGCTGTGCTCCAAGCAGGGCCACCCGCGCACCATCATCAACCACATGACATGTTACTGGCATCGCTATAACTTCCTTGTAAGTTGTCACACAGTGATATTAGATGACAGATTTCATTAAAAATTCTGTATAACAAAAGACACGCTGCCGCATCTGTTAGTCCCAATGAGGTAGGCAGTGGAGTATAGTACCCTTCCATGTTTCACCGATTATGTTTACATCCCTCTATGACCTAGGTGGTGAGTCTATTGCTGAGCGCACGTCCAGACTCCGAGTCACTATTAGAAATTTCAATGTTGAAAAATTCCGTGTATATGGGTCTTCTTTTAAATTAAATATATTTTATTGGTTGAATATTACAATATATAATATAATTGTGATACAATACAGCTATTTTATTTAATGACTGTGTAAATCCTATTGTTTCTGCATCAAAATAAACTATTTTATTTTACATGAAATAAAGTTGAAAACTTAAAAAAAAGCTACAAGTATTGTGATATTAATGTGAATTTGTTGAATACGTATAATTGAAGAAACTAAAAAGTAATTTATATTGATATACCCTGAACCTCGTACATCGTCCGTACGAAAAGGAAACATGGTGGTTGAGTAGTAACGGAGGAGCGTGGTGCCGTCCGCAGCAGCGGCACTTCCCCAAGGCGTGCCGGCTGCTGAAGCCGTACCGCGCGCAGACCAAGTACCGCGACGGCGTCATCTTCGTCATGAACCGCATCGCGCTGCGCATCGTGGAGAAGTACGGCCGCATGACGCCCGTCAACATCGACAAGGACGAGTACGAGAGGGACAAGTGAGGGCTGCTCAGACACACCTCTGGGAATGTGTCATACACTATACTAAGAAATTTCCATCAGAAACTATTTAGATATTTACATATTACATACCTACTAGTTTGTGATATTTACTTGTGCCTATGCACTAAATGCCCTGGCCGCCTATGTATAAGGATTATGGCCAAAACTTCTATGGGAGGCTTATCTGCATGATGATGACTAGTTTTGTTGCTCTGATACTTCTCGAAAATTTTCTTAACCTCTGTAATATCATTTTGACGCACTGTCGCGTATTGATATCTTCTATCAGAACTGTGGAGGACTACCACCATGCCTGTTGGAATTATGTGGATTAAACATGATATAGAACAGAATGCCATTATATCCCCACTATTATCGATGTTACAATTGAACATGGTTTTAAACCTAGTCTCAGGGCTGACTATAATTCAAAATCTGATAATTTACGGCCATAGCATGGATCGTTTAAGTTTCGTTACACTATTGGTACGAAAACGCTTTAACCCAGACGCGAGGACGTGTTGTGATTAACACAGTTGTAATGTTTTGCCACAGGGAGCGTATACACCAGTGGATATTCAAGGGGGAACATTTCTGCGAAACGAAGGACTGCACGTTTGAGGAGGTGGTAGACACGGACCTGATCGTTACGCTGTACAAGACCAGTGAGTGTGTTGCACTTTGTTATTTACTTATATTTTGTTTATAATTCTTTAAACATGTCTGCCATTACATAGAAATAGAATTAAATTTTTTTTTTTATAGTGACTTGCAAATGTATTAATTGAGTGTTATATTATCATTTGCTTTCCTTATTATGTAAAATGCTAAATGGTCGTTTGTTTTCTATTTCAGCTAAGGAAGCGTAAGTACACTTATCATTATATATTTTAACAATTTCTTCGGTGCTCAAGTACAGAAACTAAAGGGAATATACGTTTGGTTTTAAATGCTATAAGTTTACACAGTTCCTTTATTATATTCTATTGTTCTAGAAATGAAATTAACCATTTCGGAATGTCGGTTTCTCATTTAGTAATGTGTTTTGTATGATTATAAATATGTAATGTTTTGGGGATATTTTTTTCTAGCGATAAAGATCCATCACCTCCTGTAGTTGCCGTTCCCAAACCGCATGCTAACATGAACGTAAGTTATGGAGTAATATTATGGTGTTCTCTTATGAAGTGTCATTTAATTATACATTGTTTTCCAAACGTTACTAATATAATTCCTTAAACATGTAATAAAAAATGTGGTAGGTACTTTACCAGTACATGTTTGATAAGAGCATCTTGGTGGTAACGCAGTAGACCGGATGTAAAGTGTAGAACGTTCCAGACGCAGCCGTCGGCGGGCGGCGCGGGGGGCGCGGGCGGCGCGGGGGGCGCGGG
>DWFO01004663.1:0-11164 GCA_018246595.1 Mimoniades nurscia nurscia
CTTAGTAGATTATAAGTGGGACTTGACTTCTCAAGAATGTTAACATTAAAGTCTCCACAAACTAACAAAGACTTACCACAAAGACTTACTTACTTACTAAACAAAGACTTATAAGTAAATAAAAAATAACAATCATAAATGAGAGACTAACAAAAGCAAATTGTTTTAGTTTCGAAGAGCATTTAATGTTATTCAGTGAATTTTTATTACAACTTATCTAGAAAATTGTAAAATTGTAACACTGTCTGTTAATAGGTGTGTGTGTCCCCGCAAGCCAGAACATCACTTAGTGCATGCGTTGTGTCGTGGAGCGGGAGTATGTTTGACGTACCTATAAGCAGGTAGGTACATACGCTTAGTAATTGTATGGTCTCCTGAACTTTGAACAAACGTATAATTTATCTTAGTTTGTCCGAGTACCGTATTGTCCAGTTCATTGGAGTCCATGTCCAGTCTGTAATGACCTTTTCAAACGTGTCTTGTATTTTTTGTTAGGTCTCTGTTACCTACCTCAATATGAATCTAATAAATTGTTAATACAATTACCTCATCAGTTTTATATTTAAAGCAATATACGAATGCTCTAAAGGTCAGGCAGATAACAGCGCTGGTTGCAAATAATTATTATTCCGTTGTCGCGTTCTCGTTGCCTCGCGCGTCGCTCGTCTCAGATCTACTCGCGACGTTCCTCAGCCGTGGACACCGACATATGACGTCAGTGAACACTAAGAACTCACATGGAGAAACACCCCTCAGTAAAGATATTTGTACACACTCCTGCCTCTAACTGCCCCGTTGGTCGAGTTAATTGCAAGTGCGACTGCCGAACGGGAGGTCCTGGGTTCGATTCCCGGGTCGAGCACTACTGAAAATCACCACCTATTCCATCGTGAGACTTAAAAGTAACTGGTGAAACGTGGGAATGTTCTACATTCCTCTGGCTACCTCTGCGGGGATTACAGGCGTGAAGTTACTTTTTACACTCAAAAGTTTTGTTTCAATACCTATTTAATATTCAACTACAGTGTCATATGTTAGCTTTAAGTGAGTTTTAAATAAACTTTATAATAAGCATCAGATAATATAAGAGACAAGATTGGGGCATGAGATAGAAGTGACCTGTTTGAGGTAAAGGCCCATCGGAATATTCATTTAATTTACTTAGGATAAAATTGTTCCGCTCCGGAGGACGCAGTGTCATTCTAAAAAGAATAATATCTTGGGTAGCTTGAGACAAGTCAAATAACGCCTCTATGAAAGCAATTTAGGCAAAGGCTACATGATACGAGGACCAGGACACCCATAAATATATTCCTATCAATATAGCTCCACGGAATGTTGTGATGCACAGTGCACACGGACAGAACCAACGTTAGAACTCATGGTCATGTTCGTCTCGCGGGACGTCGCGTTGCAGCGAGCGTCCGCGAACGGACCAACACAGTCGTGTGCATTCCGAGTTTTGGATAAAAGAGACAAGAGATATACAAATATTGGTACAGTGCCCCCACTTCCCCGACAGTAGTAGGAAAATTATAATTGTAAGATAAATAAAACAAAATATACCTACATAATACAATCGTAACAATGTAGCAGTAACCGCAAGGCGATAACAAACACGAGCCGCAATAAACAATAAACTAATAACAATCAGAATAAACAACGATCGGCTTAACTCGAATGTCTGTTTACGTTTGCGTATGATCTCCGAAACTCGAGCGGAAATTGGTTAGTGTAAACACGGCTTTTGTCAGCAGAGCGGGCTCGTTTGCTTACGTAAAGCATACGATGCACCGTCCGTGTATTGTTGCTACTAACACGTTAGGTACACGCCACACTCAATAAATTGCCCTTCTATTTGTCACTACATAGGTATCATGGTTCCTTTATTTTCTGAAGTCTTGGTACAATATGTGATGTGCGCTAACCGCCACGCCCCTCGTGCACAACAACATATGAACATGCGACTAGTGGCTATTTTAATTAACAATCTTCTTAAAATTAACTACATATTGAAATACCCGTAATTGATATTTTCTGTATGATAGAGTATCACACTCTCATCGACTGTCTCAGCCCGTGCCTATCCTCACCCTGCCTCGTCGGATGAAGAGCTAATCATAACGTTTCATCTGGTCATGACTTTATTCCAGCAATCGTAAAGATACATACTTTATTGTCGGAAGCTACTATATCATAGAACTTCCTCTACACTAGTGCTGCGTCGGCGCAATGTAGCTCCTATCATGAGAGTGGGCGGCAGTTCGATAGGCGAAAGGGAGGCGTCGTTCCTCCTGCGGCCTGGCCACTACAGTCAAATGAAATGTGTTATCATGGCTGCAGCGCTAAATTGGGTGCGGGTGCAAGCCGCTTAACAAACCTTCGCGCGCACACCGCTTTGTATAACTCTTTCCCCGTTACAACTTCATCTCCTATCTCTGTGCGTTATGTGAGGCTCGTAGGATATAAGATATCACTACCGCATACATCTCTATGTATTCCTCTGAATCATTACAAAATCAAAGGAGCTCTCATTTTTGTATAGAGGTTTATACTAGTCAGCATTGTGAAACAATATAAGAAAAATATTATAAATCTATTTCGAAACGCGTCACTATATGTATACTTAAGTATAAATATATATATCAAATTCAAATTCAAATTCAAATATCATTTATTCAAAATTGGTTGATTACAACACTTTTTGTACGTCAAAATAAAACTACCACCGCTTCGGAAAATGCCTCGCTATGGAGAAGAAGCGGCGAAAGAAACTTCGTAGGTGTCCTTAAGCATCTCTTAAAAAGACATATATCGTACATATGTAGTATCACGTAGTGAAATCACGCATAGTATCCATTTAGTTCGCTTACTAAGTACGTACATATATATATTAATGTGTAGGTGTGTAAATCAATGCGTTCAATTCGCCCTATTGTGTCGTGCGTTCGGAGCAGACCACGCCAGTAATTAGCTCGCTTGAAAGCTCAATAACAATTAATAGAGATTTAATTAACACTGGTATACATAGTTTTGTAGTAGACAATATTTGTCAAAAGAGTATGGAATATTTATTTTAAGAAATACTTTATTATAAGAAATACTTTATTATTGTATATATGCTATTGGACAAATATTTTATTCCACAAATACTGTATTAGAGAATTACATAATTTGCAAGTTGTACTAAAATCGCGTCATTAGTCATCTGGTTAACAACTGGAACATTTTTTGATTTGTGGTTTGTTAGAAAAGAAAAAAATATTTAGTAATTAAGCCTACTGCCTTGTTGGTCAAGCGGTTGCAAACGCAATTGCCGAAAGAGAGATCGCGTATTCCGCCCTGGTCGCTCGCTGGGGTCTGATACTATTACGTTTTTCTAATTTGAAATTCCCTGTGGTCGCCGGAAGTCCGAATTTGTGCCCGGCATATGGCAATACGCTCACCATCTATTCCATGACGGGATGTAAAACGTAACTGTTGAAACGTGACAGTGCACTGCATCCCTCTGTCTAGCTTTTCTGTGATTACCGGCGTGATATTACGTGTCATATAACAAAAAGTTATTTTGATATATCTTTATTGAAATAATTTATTAAATGGTGTATAACTCCGTTTCTATTTGTAGAATTATACGACCATAAACGGAATTATAATAAGCTTGGCACTGAATCGTTAACTTCATAAAAACTTAACGGCCTTCATAATAGCGTTAAACCTTTTTAATTAACGTAACATGTATGGTAAAGGTTAATAAACTTAGAACGTTATTTCAGCTTCGTTAATGTTTCAGTAATTATATTATGTGAAATTTCATACTTACATTTTAAGCTTGTGTTTATAATTTATCCATACTGATATTATACATATTATGAATGCGAAAGTAACTCTGCCCGTTTTTAGGTGTATTGGGGCAGATTGTGATGGGGAATTGAGGTAGTTTCAAGCCTGTGAAATAACATGGCTACGTTATTTTATTGTTAAATTGACCTCTATGTGTGTAGATTTTTGTTAATCGAATTAATAGTACACTGATCGCACGAGGACCCAGGAAAAATCTTATTAGCAATAATATTCGTTTCAACTGTATTAACTCAGCAACTCTACTATAATCCAATGTGGTACATTTAAAATGTACAAAAATGATCAGAAATAGAGAGGTGATAACACATTTATAAGCCGTCGGATAATAGAATAAGCGTTGCCAGAGTCCAGCCTACAAATTGCAATATACAGTCACAAATAATAAAATCATTATTACGACAGTTGAAACATTATCTTTATTCAGACCTCTAACAAAGAATAACTACTTGAATATAGTATTTGACAACTAGAGAACTATGACGTTAAATTTGCAATTAGCGGCCGGTGTCGCCCAAGGACTTTCGCATCTACCTCCCAACAGTACTATACATTTGATTTTACCGGCTTTAGTCAAACATAATTGATTGTTCCAGCTTCTTAAATAAACACTGTTATGGATGGCTCATCACCAAAGACCTCTTTACACGTGAGCTGTGGGTTTCTATCGTAATGTAATCGGTTAATATATCGTCATGCTAATCCTTTACGGGGTAGGCAGAGAACACCTAATCCCAAACGTTTCTATCCTTACCGACCTGCCATCCTTCTTATAAATACATTCACCACCCCCTACATGCATAAACATATATTTTAACATGAATTATTTCAGCCATAAGAGTACCAATTCTTATTTGAAGCTTCCAGCTGTAATTATAATATACGCTGGAGCGATGAATATTAGCATGCATTGCATATTCATGTATGCACATTCATGCAAATAAATTTAACTCTTATTCAAATAAAGTACCGATTGATAAACACTGCATATGCATGAACTTGAAATCATTATATTTACTGGTATAAATCTAAATACGACACTCGTGGTAATACTCGTTACTAATACTACACTACTCTGCCTACCTCTACGGGTATTGCAGACGTGACGTTTTATATCGATATTTTAGTAAAAGTTCGTTCGCATATAAGAGATTTATATACAGGTATCATCTAGGGTAAACCTGTGCTGTAGATAAAATTATAATGGTAATTGGTAGTACCTAAATATTTAATGTTAATAAACATGTATGTATGTATGTATGAACAGAGTGATGAATTTTGGATCACGTCAGGTCTGTAAGGATAGAGATAGGTACTTGATGTTCTCTGCCTACCCCGTAAAGGATCTAGCGTGACGAAATAATAATGATGTATTAACAACGATTGCCTCATTGCCCGTGTTATTAGTTTAGTTACCGGGTCAGGCGTTATTGGATTTTTCTAACTTAGATTTCCTAGTAGTGACTCGGTGTCTGGATATATGCAAGGTGTATGACTTTGGATCCACCACTTATTCTATAGTGAGACGTTGTCGTAACTGGTGAAACGTGGGAGTGTACTACACTACCCTGTCTACCTATTCACTGATTACAGGTTACCTATTCACAGATTTTTTAATTACGCTGAATCTGTTCACGATTCAGCATAATTAAAAAAAATCTCATAACACTTCAATCAAAATAATTATTTTGTAAGTACAAAAATATCTTTGATTAGACCACTCAAGGCCTAAAGATCTTACATCCTCGAGTACATTGCCCCGGTAATCCTTAGAGCTGTGTATTACTTATGCGTACATTACTTATGCTCCATCGCTTTGTAGGCTTCACATCTTTGAACGTGTCGTTGCAAAAGAAGCCTTAGAAAATACGATTAGATGTAATGTTTTTTAATACGACGCAAAGTGAACGCTCTTCAGCCGAATCCATAATTAATGAGCACACGTTTAAGGTAACTAACTTCTCCATTATACGCTACGTGAATTAGATTTGAAGTAATGTTTTATTAATATCTGAAGACGTAATCCTGGTTTTATAAATAGCATCACGCCTGTAATCCCCGAACAGGTAGCTGAGGGAGTGTAGTACACTTGCACGTTCCACCAGTTACTTTAATTAACTCATTATCTGAAGTGAATGCACTAATTGTTCCACTCTAACAGACGTTGACCCAGTAAGACACTACCAAACTCAAGGAGAAAATGGTTCAAGTAACTTCCGGCTACTAAACACGGATTTATCTTTCCACTTTCAAGGCTAAAACATCTTTGTCATTATAGGAAAAATGTACTTGACAATATTCTGAGCTAATTTTGACAAAATGTTACTTCGTTTTTGAATAAAAACGTAATGGACGTTTAATTATCATGAAACAACGCTTTTTTCCATAAGTACGCTACGTGGAGTAAGAATGCTAGAGTAGTCTTTATTGCCGATAAGATTTATTTAATGAGTAAATGCTCCAATATTGGATACTTCATTATTGTTTCCAGCGTTTATTTTACTTCCATTACTTTCAATTTCATAATTCATTCCTTTGGTGCTAGGATGATACGCGGGGCATTCGAAACGCGCTGACGAGGAAAATAAAATTTGCGAGGCCATTTTCAAACGACGAGTCGTGAAGAAACTTCCTTCTTATGTCCTTTGCTCGGACTAAAATTGGGGAGACTCGGGATAGACGATGTAATAGACACGCTTCAGTTATTTCTTGGGTCTTGCAGATATCAGATTATGACGGCGACGAGGATTTTTTGGTGTTCCAAAGCCCTGTTCCCCAAAATTTTATCCCACGTACTGGTAATAACATCAGGCTTAACAGTGTGGGGTTGGCGCTCTAGCGTCCAGTGATAATGTCTAACGCAGGGACAGGAGAGGTCCTGAGCAACCGCGCGTGCAGCCAGCGGCTCTTCACAAGCGGCGTCTGCGAACACCTTGCTGGGCGAGGTGCTCAGTAGAGAAACCGAACGAAGCAAAGTTAATACCGTTACACCAACGCCGGCAATGGCCAAGTAGTCGCGCCTCCCTTCTATCCACTCTGTGCGATTAGGTCTTTCTGTTCTGTTGAAGCTTCAGTAATTAAATCTGTCAGTTTCCTGTCCTCCCGGTAGTTTTGCCCGTGTGTAAATGAACGAAAACCACTTTGGAGGCAAGTTACATGTTCATTGGGCTCCAAGCTGGTCATCTTGAGTTCTGTTAACCGATTGCAAACCTTTCGGAGAACGAGTTAGGCCTAAGATCTGGCGATCGATGTGAAGGCATTTCGCTTAACTTGTTCTCACGTAGAGTAGCGGTTTCTCTATAAATTTAGATTAGTCAGAAAATTAGACCCCTTGTGACGTCTTCCTCGACCCTCTGTACACTGCCCCTGTTTCAATATTACAATATTTATCCAAAGGCATGAGGAGTAGCGATAAAGATGGGTGACCCCTATTTTGCTTACGTATATTTTTGCAGCACCATATTTTTTTGAGTTGTTTTTTCCCCCAGCATTTTATACTCTCGTGTGTCAATCATTCGTTTCCCTTATTTATGTTATAGCTGCATCAGCTTGTTATAATATATAATAATGATTAATTTGAAGCATTATTTAATTTCCATCATTATGTCATATGTTATTTAATGTATTTGGAACAGTTGTATGTTGAATGTATTTAAATATTAATACGCATTTTATGACTGATGTATTTTTATGTAATGTAATTTATTTTACAACTGCCTTTTGTGTTGTTATACATCAACTATGGACGAACAAACTGTCGACCAGCCTCAAATGAGGGGTCATTTGACAATGGCCCGCTTTTAACTGTTACGTAATAAATTTGATTATCACAAATAGCAATTTTTCACTAATTATTTCGACTTCGCAACTTTTTTTATTACATCATCATCATGATGAATATGATATATGAACTTATATCAAATGTTGATCGTAATAAACGGTTACGACATCAAGAAAAGCGTTTCCCAACGGTTATTTTGACTTCCAATTGTTGTATTGTGTGTTTGTTATGTTATATTCTGTATGATATTATAATAAATGTTGACTGTTAGTGTTGTATAGCATCTTCCCTGGATGTGAGAACAATGGTGTTTCGTTTTAGACCGGCCGTGGCGCGCCAGCAGTCCGCGCCGACCCTCGTGTTTAGGTGTGTCGATCGATGTACCTCGTATTAAGAGCACTGTTATCACTTGAATCCCTATATACTACTATGTCACGTTACCAATACACATTTCTAACAGTCGGACATCGGGTACAACAAGTCGAACCGAAGTGAGACTAGAACAAAATTGATTAAAACAGACTGAAATAAATTTTTCGACCCGAATGCCATTATGTAACATATATTTATATTGTAATAAGTTTTTTTAATATTAAATTTGAAATCGTAAATTTAACAATTATTATTACAAATAGAAACACGCAACTGGTCAAGTACAATTTAAAACTTTCATTTGTAAAACTTTACCAATGCGATAGGTATAATTTAGTTACTTGTATCGTATATGCTCTGACACCCATTTACATCGAATATTTTAAAAACAAGTAAGTAACTTTCGTTTGAAATGTACCTAAATGTTATTTAATAAGACATTGATCTTTACAAATCGACTTTTACAAATGTGTATTATTTCTGTATCGTAGGCTTTTTGCAAAGAAGAATACTTTCCATCACTAATCGAAACCCAATTAACAATTAATTGATATATAATTTTTTTGAGCAAGTTTAAAACAAATTCGTACTATTACGCTCTACATAGCACCTGTGTAATATTTATATATATTGTTCTTTTACTATTCAGTAGAAAAATTCACAGTGAAGTCACATTTTCTCTAAATTCAAGTGGTAATAGAAGATCTCTGTTTTAAACCTAACCCGCTTCTTATGTCGTATGTGATGTGAATAAAAAGTGTTAAAACATTGCTTTCCATTTTGTCGCCTGCAGGTTGTTAACTAAGGTTATTATTATACATTATATTTCAACAAATCAAAAAGCCTTTTCATACAATTCGGTAACGATACGATTCAATGAAATAACAGTAAATAATGCTTTCAACTTGATTAATTCAGTAAGTATTATAAAATGATACGTCACAAAGAACCATTCGAAAGTCATGTTAGAAATTACGATAATCGTAGTCAGAGTCAGGAAGCGGTAGCGTCATCATCATAATCATTTACAGTATTTTCGTAATTTTTATCATCGCAATAAAATAAAATAAAATAAAATAAATTTACAATACCCAGAGTTAAAACCGTGATCGATAACATTTCAAATCAAATGGAAGGCAATGTGTACTTGTAAAGTCTTGAGCATGCTGCATGTACCTGTATAGCTATATGTTTATGTATGTTACCACCCCTAGCCACCCCATCCGATCTTCGTCAGTGAATCGTACCCTAAAAATATACCGCCTATTCTTACCCAGCTAATCTTACGTTTCATTTCACTTCTGCTACTATCGACTACACCATGCACGAGAAGCAGAAAAATAAAGAAGACAGTAACGAAGAAAACGAAAAGAAAAATTGTCTTTAAAAGAGCTGCTTATGTGAACGCAAGAATGTCAGAAATTGTCTCGCGAAGTCTCAACTATTCGACAAAATGTATCATACTATTAATTGTTCACGAAGAAATCAAACATAGCTTTAGATGCGACATTTTTAGTGTTTTCTAAACGTATTCACGTTGCATTATGTCGAAATGTTCGTATGATTGATTTTTATAGGATTTAAGTTGTATGAACAGCATATTTAATTTTTAGAATATAGACACTATTAGATTTTCTGTTTTCACAAATTTTTCACAAATAACATACCGAAATAGCGGGTACATTCACGAGATTAGATTATGAAGTTTTTAGTTTAAATTTAGAATTCAATTATTTTGTAATGTTTTATTAAGTAATTCCTAATACCAGTAATATAGAAAGGTGATTAAAACATGTACCTACCGTAAGCGTTCTGAAAACTTTATTATTCGAAGAAAATAAACTCGGTTCGCTGATAAATAATGCAAATTGATTCTGAAATTTCTTGTCACCTTTCACGCCTTGAAATACGAATTTTCAGTATTAAATTGCTAATAAATTATACGACAATTAGAAAGTTGTAGGGTACGTTGACATCTAATAAATGTTCAGATTTATATACACCCTTGACACTTAAAAAGATATTTAAGGTTTGTAAGTACACTTCGCGAATTTACTTCGCGAAATTACTTGTGATTTGTTACATCGTGATAGCTTAGAGTTTAATGTTAGAGATTATTATTTTAGTATATAATGTACATAGCCATTCAATACTTAATTTACTTTGGGGAACGCATTATGCTAATGTCATTTTGAGCGTTTGTCGTTCGAACTCTCGTCGATTTCGTAATATCGCCGACGTCATCGTGCGTTTTGGAACCACTCATAATTGATTTTGGGGTGTGCGCAGGAGATTAGCGGATGAGGACGATGAGTTGTCGGAGGTGCAGCCTGATGCTGTGCCACCGGAAGTCCGGGAATGGCTGGCGAGCACGTTCACGAGGCAGCTGGCCACGGCTAAGAGGAAGTCGGATGAAAAGCCCAAATTTAGATCCGTGGCACACGCGATCCGAGCCGGGATATTTGTGGACCGAATCTACAGAAGAGTCACGAGTACCGCTCTAATGCAGTTCCCTCAGGACGTCGTTAGAGTTCTCAAGGTTTGTGCTTTTCCATATTCCTATATATCCCTTAAATTTATTTCAACGGACAGCAAAGAAAGTTATTGTATAAACGTAACACTTTGTCTTTTATAGCTTTCAAATGACAATTATTAGGAAAATCTAAAACATTATGTCAATTTGCTACAGACTTTAGCTGACATACTGACATATTAACCTTAACAATTGGAAGAATTAAACTATCTCTGATTTTGGAAGATTTGATAATAAACCAATGAAATATCAAATAAGTATCTATTGAATAAAATATTTACTTCAATATATTGTCTGGAGTGGTGACCACAGCTTAGCAAACGTAGCGTAGGGTACCCTCCGGCTAGGTGGAGTGACGACGATATACGCAAAGTGGCTGGCAGCGGTTGGATGCGAATAGCTGAAGATCGAGCTCAGTGGTGTGCCATCGGAGAGGCCTGTGTCCAGCAGTGGGCAGGAATAGGCTGATGATGATGATAATACTTGTATTAAAATAACAGTTATTCAATTAACTAACAGGAACATTTTGAGCTCGTGCAACTGTCAAGCACATTATATAAAAATAAAAAAAAGTAACTTCACGCCTGTAATCCCGAAGAGGTAGGCAGAGGAATGTA
>DWFO01004664.1:0-11164 GCA_018246595.1 Mimoniades nurscia nurscia
GTTACCTTTACATCCCACTATGGAATATGTTGGGAGCCCATAGCCACACACCGGGTCCATTTCCAGACTCCGAGTCTCCACTAGAAAATCTAAATTAGAAAAATCCAGTAGTGCCCGACGACACGGGATTCGTGCCCGGGCCCTCCCGATCGGCAGTCGCGCTTGCAACCAAAACGATCGACGAAGTTGTATGTATATCTTAAACTATTAAAAGCATCATGTATTTCGCAATACACGCCCGTATCTGCATACCACGTGATTTATCTTTTGATTATTTCGCACGTGAATGCCAAGCGCGTGCAATGAGTGCCATTAACGACTATCAGTATCAAGAGTCACAGGCGTGAATCGAGCTTGTTCGCATTTGTAAGATCCCTCACCACCCTTATAAGGTTGCGATTCAAGTGAGTTTGTTAGCCAGCTCGGCCTGTGTATTATTGCCAGTAATAGATGTGTATTAATTGAGCATTGAATTCTTGTTGAGAATTAAATTTGTTTATTATCCTGTGTCCTCTCGTACATAGAATATGCCAATTCAATTTTCTATGGTTCCGTGGTGTAATTGAGTACCGACTGTTTCTGGGCTGGATTGACGAAAGCGGAAGGTCTTTTCCTGTAAAATACGTCGCAATTATTGTGTGTCTGTTTTGATTTTATTTACAAATGGCACCAGGTTTAGTCGCCTCTTACGACACCCCGTATTCCGGCGCGGGGTCGGAGATTATATTCTTACTCCGCCCCGACACAGAAGATGATTTAACTTATTGTTATTGTATCATTACGCTAGGATCGTTAGGAGGTGTACAGAAATAACTGTGTTCCAGTCATCTGTATTCTTACAGACCTGATGTGTTTTTCTACATTTATTATTATACCCTTCATACTTGCACGGTACCGAATATTTCTGACTCCGCCATCAACCGGTAATTCAGCCTATTTAATCAAGATAGGTGAGTCTCGGTCTCCTTCGGCACCAACGGAACCATTTTAGGTGATAATTTGTGTATAAAATCACGCCAAATTCTCAGCTTAAACAATTTATGCACAAAGCTATATTCTATTCGTAACTGTACCACAAACGTTTCTTGTCGAAAACGAATCGGATATTTAAGGAGAATGGCGGGAAGAGAGAATTATGGTGATACAAGACATTTCTCACTCGCGCAACTATTCAAGCGCGTAAGTCGATTTCAGTGTACATTCGAAGTGTTCGAATTTCAAATATCAAATAAATTTTGAATCATTTTATGGAATCTAAAGAAAAATATAGTATCTTCTTTATTTTCGTTCGTGCTTTCGTAGGAGGGGAGATGCTGGAAATCCTAGTAATCGATATTATTATTTCTGTGACGTGTACCTACAAGTAGGTACCTACTAAAAAAAAGTTGGTTAGGTTTTAAAGGATTGAACAGTAGCTGCTCATGTGTAAATGCGTTATTAATGACTACATACTTTAATTTTAATTGCTATCCTTCACGTGCGCATAATAACGCGCTCCAAATAACTTCGCGTTCTGAAATAATATTCAGTATGAAATACGAAAAATGATGAAGTCTGAATTTATTTTGCTGTTACAATTTATTTGTGGTTAACATATTATTTTACTAATTTTGGGATATAGGAACGGACACACGTGGTCTAATGTCAGGTACGTCAAATATACCACATTAAGAAAATTCTGGAACATTCTTTGTAAAATACGTTCACATCGAGTAGATACAACTTCGCATAATAGTCTAAGTCTAAAATAGTTCAAAAGTACGCACATTGAACTTTTACATTTCCTCCCCACAAAACTTTAAGTTCTTGAAAATTCTTTAAGTCATTCCTTTCTACTTCAAACTGCTTTTTTTGAAATGTAAAACTTCTGTTTTTATTGCCAATATATGTATATAACAATTATTATTATCTTCAATATAAGGTACATTACACACATAAATAAAGAGTTTGTTATTGTAGTTTACATTTCTTTACTTGATCATATTATCGGGTTTTATATCGGAACTGCATTTCTTTTCACAACTGCACAAGGCTTAATGTAGTGTATGGTAGTGTTTATCCAGCTGTGTTCCACTTTTTAAATTGGTCCTTAGGAAGTACAATGGCTCCCATCCTCGACTAGCCTTCGACGACAACGGTCGCTACAAAATAGGAATGCATGAACATGGATTTTACTTTTCATTCCAACTGAGTTTTGTATGTTCGTTTCTGTAACAGAAGAAGCGTTTAGTTCTGCTTTCTGCAGTTGATGTCTATGTATATTGAAATGACTCCCTAATATAGTTTGACATCTTAATGGGGTTTATTATTTCGGTAATCGTGAGATTTTTTGGCTCCTTTGTATAGTTTCCATCACCTTATCAAACTATATGAGTAAATTACACGAGGCAATACAACTGTTAACTAAGTTACGTTATTAACATAAAAAGATACAAATATTTTCTTGATATATGAAAACAAGCATTCCGTGGAAACAGAATTAAGTTAAATATTAAGCTAAGGTTACACGCGCTGGCGTGGGCGTAAGCATATCATTTAATTTTAGATTATGTAAATGTATCCGGGGGTTTATGAAATGTTTTATATTTTTACATTTGAACGTGAAATAATGTCTTTTACTTTTTAGATCCCGTGCACGGCGTGGTAAACTATGAAACATTGGATAAGGTGAGAATTACCTACTTAAGATTTTTATATTTTGAAATGTCTGACATTTCATTATTATATACAGTCTATTTCATTTATAAGTGGACTATATAATTGTAATTGTATGTTTTCTACACTATTTCAAGTTTTATTGAGTGAGAAATACGTATGTGGCAGAGTCTTATACGTCTGTTCCTGTGTGAAAGTACTTGTGTTGTCGTGTAACTTTCTTCCAAGTTATAGCAGTACTTACAGAGGATGATTACAACTTGTTCAGAGGTTACATTTTGTACATATACAGCACTATGAAGTGATGTATCGAAAGAATGTCATATAAAATTAATTTAAAACTCACAAAGCAATAATTTACATTTAAACCAACAAAGATGGGTATCGGACGATCATAAATTAACTGTTAAATTAGTTCACAAACTCTAATTGACATTAAAAAATCATAAAACTAGTTATCTGCTTAATAAAATTAGAATTTCCATTACTTTCTTCTCAACACATGTAAGCTCCATTTGAGTGTCCCCTACCATGAAACGTGTTCGACCGTGACAGAGGAGAGAGAAGCGAGACCACGCGATGCTGTTTATTAGTTATGGAGTATACAAAGTTAGAAGAAGTTGGAACGTACATAACATCAAGTCTGTAATTCCCGAGGTACGAATAGGCATAGAAATGTAGAAACCACCCGCGTTTCACCACATTCGTTATCTGTCCTATAAAGAAATAGGGAGTGAGCCTATGCCGTACACCGGACACATATATACATAAATTTCAAGCATACTAGAAAATTTAATTTAAATCCAATAGTGCCCGACCCGGGATTCGAACGCTAGACCTCGCGATCGCCAGTCGCGCTTGCTACACAACCAATTTGGCAGTCAAAAAGGTTCAAAGTTTTTAAAATACAAACGTTAATTTTCAATTTTATTGTATGAAAATACTAAGGTAACGTTTAATAGTAAAATAGAAATACACATTAATAGGAAGATGGTATTACACACAAATATAATATAAAGTTTTACGCTTATCGGTAGATCGCTCGCGGTCGGACAGCGAGTAGTCAGACTCACTTAAAATCTCATAAGGTGTCCGACATACGATACGTAGGTGTACCGGAGTCGACATAAAAAGTGGATTAACGTCTTATGATACGTAATCCGAGCGCATAAGCAAGATTTGCGATGTCTCACAGTCGTTTGTGCGTGAATTAATGGTTTTCCGTATATGTTTATCCGAAAATAGAAATGACGTTACGAACATAGCTGGTAATATTTTCATATATTTATGGCTCAATTTTTACACACGAGTGATTGAGAGTGGAGTATTAAAATCATATGTGGCTTATTCTACTTTATTTTATTTTTGTATTTGATAAGTCAGTTAACGTAAAAGCCTTTCGGATATATGTACCTATATATGTTTTTTACTTTCTTAATGGAACCGTAATTAGTCTTTTTCTATTGCCGTATAATATTCCTATATTCCTATATTATTTTACTGTGTTATTGGTCGAGTGGTTGCAAGCGCGACAGCCGATCGAGAGGTCCTGGGTGCAAATCCCGGTTTGGGTACCTACTAACTGTTTTTTCTAACTTAGAATTTGCGGTAATTTATTTTATATAATGTATATATTATTGCAGCAACTATAGTATTATACCTACTTGTGCCAGCAGGAAATCCTGCTGAGCCGCACTGTCTTTTAAAACAAACAAACAAATTGCCGACAATTGATTTTATTACTGAGAATACTGAGATATTCCGAAGGTTCTCGAACGCGACTGCGGATGTGCAGTGTACTCAACGAAATTAACATATTCACTGTTTCATCTTAACTGGTTCCCACTTTTGAATTTCCTATTAGTGTTTACAAAGGCAATGTCAACACGCCGCGGTGGCTGGAAACTTTATTATGCGATTGTAATCATTAAAGACCGAATGTCGACGGCGATGAGTTCGAAAATCGTTTGGATCGATGCATTTGTGTTAACGTAAATCTACATGGCCGTGTATTGTCGAGATTTGTTTACACGTATGTACGCGTTGTTGACTTTGCCGTGAGAATTGGATTCCAACGTCCGTAACGCTGGTAGGTCCGATCGATCAAACATCTAGCGTGCTACTGTTAAACGGGAGCCACGCACCGATCTATGTAAATGAATGTGTAAATCTTGTTTACGGTCAAGTAATGAGCTGATTGCTTAACTGAAATATTATTGAGTTATTATCGGATTTGATTATATAATTCAGTGAAAAAAAATTTGAGCGTGTTTTCGTATGATGTGTAGGTTTTGTTAAAACGCTAAAATTAAGGCATTGGACGAATTATTTTATTTTTAGCGAAGTAGCAAGTGTTTTTATCCTGTGGTATCGTTTATACAGTCAATGATTATTATTAATTGTATATTAATTTAGTAACGTATTACCTACTATGGGATTGTTGGTTATCATTATTAAGACAACTGCTACAATTATTGCTATAGTTTCTAATTTCAGGATTCAGCTACAGAGCGAATCAGAGGTATTTGTAACCAGTGAGTGTGTCTGAAGAAAGTGATGGATGTAGAGGCCCGAAAGTTTCTGAGAATCAGGATATATGACACTCAACATCATTCTACCCCACCCCGTAAGGGAGATGGCGTGATATGGAACAGAAATAATATTTTGGTTACACAATAAAAACATTATGTACAAGGCCTTAGGCTGAGAAGGACACTCTATTACGTGTAGGTACAAGGTTTATGAAGGATTTATATTGTCTAAAGTAAGAAATATATATTGTGTACAAGTGCTTTTCTACCCAATAAAGGTTCGAGAATCCTCATCCTTGTCTTTTAGCCTAAACCTCATTCCACTGTTACATTACAAACCCAAATCTAGACAGAGACAGTTCATGACAGTTCCAAAGCTAGGACTCGTAAGTTATATCTGTACACATGTCAACTTCTCAACTTTGTTTAAACTTTCTCTTATGTTTAGAATTGTATATCGTTATTGTGAAAATAATACTGTACTCTGTTTTTGAGTAGAGATTGCATAGTGACTTAGAATTCAGCCTCACTTTTCGGGGGTTCATGGGTTCAGTTTTTTAAATACATGCAATTTTAGATTTGATCAGTATTAACGATACTGTACTGTAATAGAAGAAGTAAATGACGCAAATTTTTTCGAAGTCACAATTGATGCTCATATGAACTAGAAATCCCACATACAGGAGTAAATAAAAAATATCAAGCTATTGCTATATATAAGGCATACCTTATCTACACTTGTAGACACTACATCTACAGATATAGCTAGTTTTGTTTTCTCTTAAAATTTCAATGTTCTATTCTGCCTAACTTTTCGGGAATTACAGGGTTGACGTTACGTTAACGTTTCTATTTCAATATTCAAGTATGAATACATTACAAAACTGTTGCAGTGATGTAAGGATTATTCTCATTTATTTAAACAATTCTAGGTATGCATAGTTTTGATCGGCCAAGTTTAAAATAGGTACTGAATTCTTAGTAAAAATAATAATTGTAATCTATAGCGTGAATTAGTTATAATCTTGTAAGTGGTTTATTGAATCGAGTTTAAACCTTTAGTTATTTATTCATACAATTAGATCCATGGCGGACTATTAACACAAGTCATCGGTTTGCCTTTTAGAAGTTTTTCTATGAGTTGCTAGGCACTATAACAGCCAGCTGCCTTCCTACGGACTTCCGATGCAATCGAATAACTCAAATAAGCTCAGGTGGAGCTTTCCAATACGCTTCGTGACCATGACGGTTACCGCTGAAACGCTTTATGTCGTAACGCACCAGTAAAGTAATATTACGTGTCGAGTGGAGTTTTCCTTGTCGAGGCGGAGTGTGAATACAATCCCCGACCACGTACCGGAATACAGGGGCGATTGAGGCTACTAAATCCGACGCTGGTTGATCGCGGCTTGGCGCGATCTACCACGGCTCACCCACATGCCCTGGCCGCCTATCCGAACTAAACTGCTCTGCGATCCATACTAGCATTCCAGCATGGTTATTATGGATATAACCCCTCGGGGGAAGCCTATGTCCGACTGTGGACTGGACAATGGACTGATGATGATGATAAATTGATGTATTTCACATTTGTTTTACATTGGGGTAAGCTCCGATATTTCGTAATTAGATTTTAAAATATTTTATGTTGCCATAAAATTTATTATACTATCGTTTTTTATAGTATTGTTACTAGTAAGTACTTAATCATGTCGCGATGAAAATTTTAAATTTTAACCAGTAAGAATCTTACTAAAAAAAAATTAATTTATTTGTGGTAGTATTTGTTACATGATTTACATACTGAGTGCTGAAGCATGATCTAAATGTGAGCTATTACAATTTTAATCGGCAGCTCAAAAAATAATGCAAACTTCACTAACGATCCAAATTTTGCGCACCATTACAATTCATGGCGACGTCTCGCATAAACAGTTTTAATCCTACCGAATCACAGCTTCTGTAATACGAGACACGTAAGTCGTTCGTTTCGAACTCGCGACTCCTGCAGCGGCGACTCACAAAAACTCAATTCCAATTAGTGCCACAGTGCACACGAAACGAACTTACCACAATACGGATCCGTCGACGAAATGACAGCCATCGAATTACACAGTGCCGTATCGGAAAAGGATCCGAGTCTCTAAGTCTGGTTAAACCAGCAAGATTAATGAGCTCCCTATTGTAAAATAAATGGGAACGCAAGGGATGTTAATCTTGTGTATATGGATTCGTCATGATGCACCTAATTAGGAATGTTAGAAATGTACGAGATTTTATACCGTGACTGAAGTTTTATTTAGACGTAGCCTTTGTAGCGTCACTAGTGTCAGCCCTTGCATGTACTCCGTGTCGATGTTATTGTTCATTTTTAGGCAAATAATATAAGTTAATTTTAAACATATTCTCAATTATCTCAGTGAAAAAAAGCGTTTTCGTAAAATCTTAGAATATAGGTACATACATTAAATTTGTACTATTTTTAATTGTTTAGTATAATAATAAAAGAACGGTAAATAATTTTAATATTATGAGTTTATTGAAAATTATACAAAATATTTAATGGATACAGTATCTTCATAGTAAAATATCAGATACGAAAAAGGATAAATGTGGAGTAAATTATACATAGTAATATGTAAGATAGTTACGTATAATACGCTAATATACAAAGGGTATACGATTGATAGGTTTTGAAAAGATAATATAATAATTGGAACCCGACACCAATCATTTGAGCAAGATGAAATTGTTGTCAAAACATTTTTTATATATAGTAATATAACGTCGCATTATACGTAGTAATATGACATTTATGATCATTTGTTATACAATACATTTCATTGTACTCTCCATATTAATTTCCATTTCGGTTATAATAATGATATAATGATGTATAAGTGCAAATTTACAATGTACAATTTTATGTTTCAAAACGAATAACACATTATTACTATAGTGATTTTAACGTAGTACATATAGACAGGAACTAACTCTAGTTTCGTATGGACGTCGATTGCCACGAAAAACTCTGTTAAAAACAAACCACACTTAGAACTACATATTTTATTTAGCATGCAACAATAGTTAGGGTCATCGAACTCTTTGAACATTACTATGAGCCTCTAGCGATACCAATTCCGTTTTGATGGCATTCAATTATAAAAACAACAGCCATAATGAAACAAATCCCTTAAAGCGAAATGCTTACGTGTAATTAAATTCAAATATTTACATAAACATTTATTTAATAATAATAATATGTACAATTATATTTAATATTAACTGGATCGTGTGTCTTGAAACCTGGGGCGAACTACATTATAAAAATAAATCCTATAGTACTTATACTAGTCGTAATTATCATTAGTAATTTACGCGTAAATGTATATTACGAGAATACCACAAAAACATTTAATGCGAACACTGATATAAAACTAAAAATCACAGCGAATCAATTACCTAACTAACTCTCCACATCTATACGATTCAATAAACGGTGGTGTCATATCTTACATTATAGTATACTTAATTATACGCTAAGTTATCATGAAAATTCGTGTTCGATAGTATAAGAGTAAAGACATTTAGTTGAAGGATGCTATGCAAACAAATGACAAAGTTATGACTAGATTTGACAATTAAATTATGTCTATGTGTGTACGAAATTCTGATTCCTATTCTAATAAAAGTTTAACAATTTAATTTTGTTATCATCAGACCCAAATGTTGACGCTAATTGGTATTGTATTCACTAATAATACATGACCAATGTAGACTTAAGAAGAATATTAAATTTATTTCATTATGTAGGTATTACGATAATTTGCCATAGAAACAATTATACACGCCAATACCATCGAAAACCGAATGTATAAATGAAATCAGTTTATTCTGTAATGCAAAAGTAAAAGCAGCATTAGGCTTGAAATACAGAAATACTTATACTAGTAGTGGTAGTAGAGTTAATAACATAAAGTAGTACACTTAATAACATGCCATTATCGAATAACTTATTTATTCCCAGAGCATTGTAACTGATTTCTTCTTGTACAATATGTTAAGGTGTACCTATTAATTATTTGCTCGTGTACACTTTTTGTTGCTCAGTGTGAAGACTATCAAATTTGTATACAATTTACTACATAATTCAGTACTTTTTGTATTTTGCTTTCTTTTAATATTTTTCCTTTGTACCAGTGTCACTACTATGCAGGTATATTTGTGTTAGTGTGAAATATTTTTAAATTTCATTACATTTAAATTACTTTTTATTCATGATTTACTTTTGTTTTCATAATGTCTAGTGTATAAAACTGTAGGATAGATGTGAAAATTGAAATAAGCTAAATGTCAGAGGAATATTTATACAATAGGATAAATGAAATTATACAACGGAATAAATATGAAATGTTCAATCAGGAAATATTGAAGGCTATTTGCGTTGATACAATTCGTTTCGATAAGTCGAAGGAATACGTCATAACTTTCTACATAAATGGCGCATTACTCGTTGTTCGTCATAAATATTCATTTTCGGTAACCAAGAGGAAGTTTCACGCTTCGCCCCGACTTGGAGTGAATGCGGGAATATTAGCGAATTTATGAGCAAAAATTTCCTCTAGGAAAATTCTTCTGACAAGACGAACATTGTAGGTCTTTTATTCGTTTGCAAAAATTATATAAACTGTGAGATGGAAAAGTAGAAAAGAAAAATTATACATAGTTAACGTGTAATTTTAATGAAATAGGTAAGCACCTGAAACTGCTCCTGATATTATTTCATTAATATTCTTAAGTGTAAGGTAAATTCTATTGTCGTACAAATATATATATTGCAGATGTAGGTATAATGTATTATAGTAATATGATACGCGTTACGGACTAGGGCTACGGACTAAAAACTTCCATTCATGACATATAAAAACAATAAGTATTGTATTTACGTCATCACCCTCGAATTTGGGTGTTATTCAGTAAACTTAACACTTACACATAAGTTACATTACCCATACTTGTTTCAATTCAAGAAAGCCTCAAAAACACCTTGTATTTTCAAGCCTTTAAGATTTAAAGTACAATAACACATTCATTCTTCACGAATTGGAACAGCTATAAGACACTTATAGATAGACGAAGTAAGAAGCGAAAACCATCGGATATATACAATGAGTAATAGAGATAGAGAGTAGAGAAGCACAAATGACAAGGGAGATATCGTGTGGCAGCGTTCATTTTCGCTTTGTCACTAGATTATGTCACTCGTCAGTGTCACTAAGTGTCCGAGTTCACAGCAATGCTTTTTCGAGTTGCTCGAAGGGTCCACACCATCAGTCGCTCTCGTAGACCGTCGAGTTGGAGCTCTCCCGCCTGCTGTATGGTGAGCAGAACTCGATCCTCGTGTCCGGGAGCCAGGTGTACGCAGCGCGCTCGGAGGACGCACTGGAAAAAACAAAAAACGAATTAAAGTACCCAAAACAATTACTCTAGATCTATAAAATTTAGAACATTCAGTGATTTTCACAAAAAATGAAATGTAAATGTTCATTTACAGTGTAAATTCTAAGGAGCACGAATGTTTTCAGATGGTAAATTTCTCTGAGAAGCTGATGGAAAAGTAGTAGGTAGAAATCCTTAGTATCTGTTCATCTCTGGCATATAGGCGTATTTTTACACCAGTCCATATCAATGCGTTGCTGAATCAGCCGCCATATTTGATTAAACGTAGTTATACTTTTTGATAGATTCAAGATGTTTGTGTTAGATTGTGTAACTAACACGACTTTAACTTATATACTCGTATATAGATTAGTCTATGACATAACAGATATAAAAAAATATAATGACGTACAATATATTCAAATAATACTGAATTGAAATTTCAAATTAGTGGATAATGTTCTCATTAATTATATTAATAATGTAACTTCACGCCTGTAATCCCCGAAGAGGTAGGCAGAGGAATGCAGAACACTCCT
>DWFO01004665.1:0-11164 GCA_018246595.1 Mimoniades nurscia nurscia
ACTCGTAGCACCGCCCGAAAGATGAACAAAAAAAATACAGACGAATTGAGTAACTCCTCCTCTTTGCAGTCGATTAAAAATTTATAAAATTGAGAAACTCTCATACGTACTCGTACATATATGGGCTTTGAAATTTTATAACTTCACAGGTTTTAATACATGTATGCATAAATATTCTTCAGGACAACCAACCATACAGGCTGGTCACATATTTCGAGGTCATGAAAGCCCGAAAACATACTTAACCCCTTTTTCACTATACATGTTTCTTTGTGTTTATTTATTATCTTATTCACCTTCTGTTAGTTTAAATCAGTGCCGTTTCAAACGTTCCACTACAGAACGAAAGACTCTATCGTTCATACCATGAATATGATACAGTACAGTACAATTGTAGGTCAACCCTATAATTTAAATCTTAGAGACAAAAACTAGTATTAAAAACTCACCTCTTGTGTAAGCTCGTCGCCACTATGATGGCCCTCGTCGGGCTCCAGCTTCACGTCGGGCTCCAGCTTCACGTCGGCCTCCAGCTTCACGTCGGGCACATCGGCTATCGAACAGTTCATGTCACTCACACCACTCGAACTGGCCGACGTGAAACTAGTGCTCGCTCTTTCCCTCTTCATATCCAGAACGAGCTCCTCTTCGAACATCGGCGCCAGTTCGTACGCTTCGGCGTCCACAGGTGTATTTTCCAGAAGATACTGTTCCAAATTCTCCTGCTGCTGTTTCACGTCGAGAAAGTCTAGATCATTCTGCAACTCTTTGACGTCCAACAGCTCCTTGTAATCTTGTAGATCTGCGAGGTTCTGGTGGAACACCGAGCTCTCTCCGTATCCGAATCTTTCGGATTTCTCTGAGAAGTAGGAGACGAAGTTATCGATGGCGTTGTCGTTGTACAGATCCTCGCTCTCCCTTTCGACCTTCACGTGTACGTCCATTGGCTGGTCTTCGGGCTCGGTGTCCTTGGGCTCCTTCTTGATGTGCATCGCGTCGTTTATCAAAAAGTCGTTGACGTCGAACGAGCGAGACGCTATTTCAGCGAACACATCCGACTCGGTGCGGTTGTGGAAGAAATCAGCGGACAGCGTGACGACCGAGTCGGGTTCGGGCTTGTCCTCCTCCCGCGTTTCTGTCGCGGTCGCGTTCACCTCCTCAACCTCATCGGAAACTTTCACCTCGTGGGCTACATTCTCATCAGCGGAGACGCTGTCCTGGTCGGGGCTCTCATCGAGAACCGCCGCCGGAGCCAGCCCCGGCGCTACTGTGTCGGTCGCCACGTCATTTAGTAAATATGTATGAAGCACTGGACCCCGATTATTCCATATCCGGTCATTGTTAACCGCATAGGAGTTGTACCGCCCTAACGAATTCAGTTCCTCGAACAGTTGCCGCTCGTAGTTCATCAATATATTGTCCACTGATTTAGGGTGGACGAATCTAGGCCGTATCAAGGTTCGCGCCTCTTGCTCCAAGGACCAATCGGAGCCGTTGGATATGTGCAAGCCGGCGATCAGCTGCTGAGTTTCGTTCTCCAAGTAGTCATCTGGATTGGCTTTCAGAAGGCTCAGCACCAACGCCAAACGCAGCAGCTCGTCGCCATACAGCTTTTTCAACGCTAACATCTTGTATGTATTCCTTTAAGTATTTTACACGTCGGGGCCACGGCCTTTGAATGAAACGGTAACTTAAAATGTACTCAGTCTTTTATTTAAATTTTATTGAGCACTAAATTAGTGTGAGATCAAAATTCAACCATAATAGGCTTTAACTATAACACTGTTGAACGTAGCGAGTCCTTATATTTGGCTTATTGCTAAGGGCTTCGTCGTTGCTCCACCTCTTGCGTTTGTCGGGAGACATCTTGACGAACTATCACTTTTGCCTCAGAACATAGCGTCCCATCGTATACGAACACATCTTGTTTTGATACATTGCCACTGAGTCACTGGGATTTTGGGTGTCCTAAAAGTTTTTTGGCACGATGCCAAAACGCACACAACTTCTCGGAAAAATTACCTAAAATGTCACAAATAACTTATAACGGTGCAGCTACAGCGAAATCGGACAAAGGGATTATTATTAAATATATTGTTATAATATTTTCACAGTTAATTACGTATTATATTTACAGTAGACAATCGAAAAACGTGCTTTTGGAAACGCTCGAGTTAGTATTGTGTCTAAATTGTAACGTTATATAAAAAAAGCGCCATAAAATTTATTCAAACTAATTCCGACACAAAATGTCCACGAAGCGAGCACTGGTAACGTATACGAAACAAGCCGTGAATTCTATTGACTTCTGACTTTTCTGTATACTAATCACTTACGTATTAAAATCAGTTCGAACCGATAACACGTCACGATTATTCAATACACAGCAATTATTAAACAAAAAGAAAATGTACTACATTTTAAAGAAAAACGACAATACAATAGATATACATTTACAATATGGCAGACCGGTTTCCCGCTTCGATATTACAAAATTCTTTTTTTTAATGTTCAATAAAGATAACGAAAAAGACGTAGTTCTTTGTTTATGTTCGGATACGCGCACCGAGCGCACCGCGCGGCCACCTCGCTGTTCCACGAGCGACTGCTGAATTTCCAACTTTTCACGTTGCCGTCCGTTCATTGACCAGATATCATGCCCCCTTATTTTCGGAGTGCACGTACAGATTCGATCTCATTTGTACATACGGCAGAGGCTGGATGGCTCTGTGTAATCTGGTTCGGAATTACACATGACGACACAGTATTCAGATATCCAGACATCGCTTTGACAAAACATAGAATATTCAATCGGGTATGAAGAAGTGGGTGAAAGTGGCACAGCCTCGAATCTGCGTGGATAGTGATATTTAGCAGTTTAGTAACAATAATTAAATTTTACAAATGTTACGATATAACTGTAGGTATAGAATATACATATAATGAACATTTAAGGGCGTTCCGTGTCATTTAATAGCTGATATAATGATTATTTAATGTTTTCCTATCGAGTGTACAATGAAAGTTTATTTATTTGTCTTTGTTTATCGCGACTGAACAGCACGTGTAGAGAACTACGTCTCAAACGTCGTGCATGTACCATGGACGGTCGGCGGTCGGCGCGCGCAGCAACTCTGCAATAATAGCGTGCATCATAATATTTTCGTCGAAACAAAGATCTGACAACTAGCCAATTTTTTTTTAAATAAATGTACGCGATTGCTTCACAGGTTTGTGTGTTCAATGATAAGGTAATTTGTAATAATATGTAGCATATGATTATGAGATTATGTTCTGAACTAACAATTTATAATATAAAATTGATATTTACAATAAAAAAGAGATTACGCCCTCATTTAACACTGGCTTACTGCTCTTGGGAAAATTAGCGGTTAAAACAAAAAACTGCACAAGTTTTTACGAAACATAACACTTATATTTCAAGAAGAGGTAGGTAGAGGCATGTAGTATTTTCATTTTTCACGAGTAATATATATACATGCCTTTTAATATGGAGTGTATTTTGAGAATTTTAAGTCAGAAAAACCTAAGCATACTTCGCCCGACGCGGATATCAAACCTGGAGCCTCGTGGGCAGCTCGCGCTTGCAACAACAAACACAACCAACGAGGCATTAAGCCCGCCAAATATACAGAAATGCATTGAACTTTCTCCAAGAGCTTTTATTTTCAAATTCGTCATTGAGATGACATAAAGGCCGTTCGCCCGCCATGGCGGCCGTCCAGGAATAATTCGAACTTCGAATATGTCTCTGCTCATGCGGAACATATTTCCCATCTTCCTTTATAACAAACATATCTGTTATGAAGTGCTACTGATGCTTGTTTTGTAGTGCAAACGCTTTTTGTTTTTGTACCAGATATTTTAATGTTTTTGCATCGCTCATTTTACATACAGTAGGTATAGGTACAATAGACCATTGTCGAATATTAGTTGTTTTTCCATGACATGTACTAAGTAACACAACAAAGAATATTTAAGAGTATTAGCTATTGCCTACGTAGATGTCGGGATGTTCTATATTTGAATTTGGAAGTTGTTTTTAAATAAGAACCGTTACAAAAGCTAAGTTTAGTTAAAAGATTATAAATTCGCTGTGTTTTTAGTTGTTTTCGGTTTTTTACGCAGTTTTAATGGTTATTTCAATACACATATACATATGTAAAAGTTTAATTAAACATAAAACGACGTGAATTAGAAATATGTATGTATGTAACTTTGTTGTTGTATTGAAGTAACCATACGTTATTTGAATACTCTGTGTATTTTAAAAAAAACAGCGTTTTTGCGTCTCATGTAAAATTTGTAAAAAACAGCGACTTTCGCATGCGCAACGGCATAATTAAATAACGGATAGCGGTACATGTATTATTGCGCATGATTTTAAATTAAAGCGCCTTGAACTTGTTAACAGATAACACATTTTCAATACTGTTTGATAACGGTGACAATTTTAATTGTAGAAGGAACATAACAATTGACGTATCTAACGTTAAAGATTGTCTTTAGATAAAGCAATAGATTGAAACGACCGCGCAAATACCACAGATACTAGCCTGTAGCCTGCACCTATTTTACGATTAAAACGGGACACAAGTTATTACTGTTATGAATTAAAAATAAACACCAAATATACACTGACATAATTAAATAATTCCAACTTTATTATCTGTACAATAAGACTCATTAAGCTGTTACCATGATATGAAATACGTAAATTACATTTGAAATGGAGGCAAAAAAAAAATTGCCGCGCTTTCGCGAGTAGTAGGTACAGTATGTCCATTGTACTTTCTATTCTGTATTTCGCGAACTTTCTATTGTTATATTATGTAAGAGAAGTGATAAGGATGGAAGAAAAATTTTATGCATCTTGAGGTTCTACCCTGCGTATGATTTGCGCAGACTATACAAACATATTGTATCAATTGACATAAACACAGTATAATGCTGTCTGTTCGTTACTGTGTTTTAGTGTTAACCATTTTCTATACAGCTTTCACTAATATGTCAGTAAGTTCGACGAATGATTTAATTGGGACTATTATAATTGGTGTAGATTTTGTAAAAATTTGCCGATTTGTAATAATCTATATAATTGAAGATCTTTAATTGCCTGCGTGGGTTGAAATGTAACGACTATATGAACATATTGTATGGGACCATTGTTTTCGAACAATTATGATAAGGCTGGGTCGTTATTACATCGAATTACATATCTATTAAAAAATCAAAAGCCCACATAAAATATCATCACAGCACACATAATCGAAGACGGATTCTTACCCAATCACAAATTTTCTATTTACTAAGCAGGTGGCCAGCAATAATTAGTTATAATTGTTCTTATTAATGCGGCTTCAAACTAATTAGCTCAGAGACGATTATAAATACTACCCGTTATTCTTATGCACACAAGCAAGAACCGAGCACGCAAACCATAAAATATGTTACTGTCCACGGCAGTTGGTTAAAATCTGCATTTACTAATCATTAGGAATGAAAGTGTACTGTTGTTTACATTATGCCATCAAAAACATAACTTGTAAAGAAACCAAGTCTCGCTAGTCAGTTTTTCTATCAAAAAAAGTTGTGAGATCCATGTAACACAAAGTTTCTTAATTTACTCAGTCTCTACTTAAAGGTCGTTCTGTTTTATGTTATTAAGTAATTAGCTAACCTAACAACATTTTAAAGTGACAATACCAATATTAAAAACATGGAAAAATTTAAATTTTTGGATTTGAACCTAACAATAGGACCTTTTGATCGGCCGTAGCAAAAAAATGCGAATTAGAAAACGAGCGAGTATCCGAACATGCCGGCTGTTTGCGTCGAGTGACCTTGAACTGCGTCGTACGAAAAACTCGCGGTGACGTAAAATAAGACGCGAACATCGCTCGTGGACATGTTTGTTGTTAATGCTACTTTGTATAGCGGTTCATTGACCGCCGATATACATTAAATATCTTAAACACAGAACAATATATACGATTTATTAGGATTTTCTTTACTTATATAAGACATTAAATAAATATTGCAATGTCAGCTATGCAAAATAAAATAATACGATTTACTTAAAACATTAAATTTATATGCTTTTTATATTATTTTCGCTGGAAGTTTCTATAGTGTAATCACACAGGTAGAATCAACATATTATGTAATTTGTTTTGCGACTTTGAGATCAGATACATACATACATCTGCACTGAGAATTTAATAATAGATATATTTTAACCGAGTACAAGTCTACTGAAGGTACAGTAACATAAATATACGTTGATTTTCCCACCGGCTTCTGTAATACGACAAAGAATATACATACGCCTGAGTCACTTGGCATAACATCAACCTTGTAACACAACCAATTTAGGTCCACGAGGACAGCCACAATATTATCTAGTGCTAACTGGGTTAGCGAGCGGCCAATGCGAGGAGAATACAGCGGGAAACGGTTGCAAAACGCCTTGCTTTTCGCAAAGTCTTATTTAAAGTGTTAAAGGTTGGGTGACATTGGGCGACATTACCGAGTGTTGATTCTTTTGTTATCGGAAACGTTTTATTCACATAAAGTTTTCGTCTCCAAATTAACATTTGCTAAGATACCCAGTAGGAAGTTATATACCTTTCATAAAAATAAATTTAGGATATAGATTGTAGGTATTTAAAAAATCAGATTTGCAATATGGCTGTATACCGATTACCGATGCCTGTCCTTTTAAGGTGAGAAAGAATCGTTGCGCGGCCAATCACAGATTCAATATGGCCGGGACCATGAAACCGTTATATGGGAAATACAGACTAAACTTAGCTCCAGAGTTATTTTAATTGAATGTTCTTTAATTGAAGCGAACGTAAGAAAATTAATTATATAAGATTAAATATTATTCGCAGTAACGGTGAAGAAAAACACCGTGAGAAAAAACCTGTACAACTTGGTGTCCTCCACAATTTTCCCTATGGTGTGGGAAGTCTTACTACCTACAGTTGACCAGCGGGCTAAGACAAAATATGTACTTTTCCGTAAGCGTTAACGCCAAACGCTGACTTCAAAATTTATGGAAACGACGTAAGCTGTAGAAAAAAAATAGTTTATCACGCTAGTTCGCTTAGGTCATTTCCATACAATTTTCAGTTAACGATTGGCGTTAACGTTCACAGAAAAGTATTTTCTCTAAGCTCACAGTATGAAAGATAACCCTACTCTTCTTGATAGAAGATCGTGGTCTGCAGTGGAACGATATAAGGCTTGATGACGTAAGAAAATCCGGTCAAACAACTGGTCTGAAAGTATTGATTAATAACCCTAAGCACAGGAGTTATAACACATGTATGAGTGAATAGGCGGTAAATAGACGGCAGGAGATGTAAATTGATTAGAGATTGCAATGACCACCTAGGGTCTTATGGCCCGCATGCCTTTTTATTCCTTGTAAACCTAACAATGTCATTACAGAGGCTAATCGTAGGGAGAAGGAAACTGGAGGAATAGACCTCTACTTAGAAGAAAAGAGGTCCAGCCAGCTACATTAAACACAAAACACAAAAAGTTCACACTATGACGACGGGAAGCAGATATAACGGCAGCTTCTCTCCGGCTGAAAATCATTAATATCGCACGAGAAGAGAAACGCAGTGCCAGCCAGGAACATTTTATTAAATGCACAACAAAAGGGGAAGTTTAATTTTATATCATGATCCAGTTTATATGCATTTTCGCAACCTTGCATTAATCTCGACAAGGACGGACGGGTAGTCGTAAATTTGTTGAAATTTTCGCTCTTATTCACATCGATCAACAAAAGCGGAGCAGTTATTTTGAGGTCTTCTTAATTTAAATGTACATATGTGAAAGGATATTTATCATTATTTTTAATTTCGATTTACGTTTTTTTTCCATGTTTATAACTGGCCAACCTTCAAGGTAATATGAAATGCTTGTCATAGTCTACAGATATATGTCCATTGACCTAAAATTGGACTAGGTCGAAGTATAATTTAAGCTCTACACATGTGGGTCTAGATTCGAAATTCTCAATTTTTAAAGAATTTCAATCAAACCATTACACATTAAATTCGCAACGTAAAAAAGACAAATTACACTAAAGTGAATATGTTATTCATATATGTTGTGCATTCAATATGATGTTTCCTGACAAGAATTCCCTAATGAAGATAGGATTTCGTGCCAAAAAATTTCGAAAACAGTTCTTATGCATTTTCTTTTATGGAAATTCTATATTATAATAAATAAAAAATTCTTAGACACCGCCAGCGCCAGTAAAAATATTTTTCTACACTCAGATGCAGAAAGTAAACTTGAGGCCAAGACTAAAATATTTAATTCGGATGAGAATTTGACACAACCCTCGTTTCAACAATCAAACTTAATAACCGGCTGACCAAAACGGATCGGTCTAATAAAAAAAAAAAAAGTAGTAAACAGAAATTATGGGAAAAATTATAGCCTTCTCAGTGTGAGACTCGCGTCCAGCAGCGGCACGACATCACCGGTGACGATGAGCACCACGGGAGAGTCCAGACCTCAGCCTGGACTGCGACGTGCCCTCACATCGACAAGTTACATGAGAACAGAAATACATTTCAGGAAGTACCAGCTAACAACACACTTCCTGTAATCTATTTATAGTTGAACGTTCCGGGAACGCCTCGCGAGGCGAACGCAGACATTAAAGTCTCGGCATTTGACGGTACAATGCATTCAGTTGCAACAACATTGAGATTATTTTAATCCCATATTCAAGATTATCGCAAGGAAAATACAAGGTAACAATAACATGGTCCATTAGAACTGTTTAAACGAAGCTACATAATTTTATTATAAACACAAATCTATTTTTGTTTTGAACATCCTCGACATACTCCTGGTCAATCAACACTTCAATTCTAGGTCAGAAGTGGATATTTTCTGATATCAGATAGATTAGCTTAGACGAGATGTCGTGGGATAGTCTGTCTTTACAGGAATCAGTTCCCTTTCATGTTAGCATATTCTATAAATGGGGAAAATGTTTTTCTAGAAATGAGCATTAGTATATTTTAGACAGGTATTTTTGTATAGATGCGTACGACTGAGTTATTGTTATTTTAACGATATGCAATTGTTATTGCAACCGATGTATATTAAACAAAATTATTGTAAGTCGGTTGCAAAGTGATACGAAGCGCATGATAGGTACGTCGTTCCCGTAATGTCCATTGATCGTATACGTCACACATTATTGTAGGCTCAATTTAATTCGAATTTCAACACTTTAAATTGTGTACAATTATGACCGGAAAACACGTTAAGAGACGGCGAATAAACAGTACTGGTATCGTGAACGAGTACAAAAACTTTTCTTTAGAGCCTTTCTTTTTAGAGTCTAGAGTGGGACACTTTTAAGAGTCTCATTTAAGCCCCAAGTACCTGTAGACTGTGCTCCTAAAGCCTCAGCTACAAGATGCTGTTGTACCTCGAGTCAATGCTCCAGCAAAGTCACCCGTCCCACGCAGGTGAAGCGGGGGTCGCTCGCACCGCGCCCCAACTCTCTTTGTCTTGCAATGATTCAAATCGTTTATTGAAATCACGAGCCTCGTTATGAGATGATATTATCGAACGAAGTAAACATATACAGGTCTACCAATTCGCATTGAACTAGCGTGCCAGACCGTGGCTTAACCGCTTAGCGTTTTGTGAGGTGACTCGTGTTTGTGAAACTACAAAAGCGTTGAATGTTATTATCATAATGAAGATAATCACATGTGCCATTTGAGTGTCACTAAGGTACCGTTTCTGACTAAACTTCTATAGAACAACACGATTGAAAAAGTCATCAAAAAGTGTTCAAAACCTTTTTTCTTTCGGCTCGCTCGCTCTTTCCCTCGCTCTCATGTGTGAGAATATCATGATGGATACAATTTGCATCAGTGTGATGTTGACGCCCATTAAGTTTGTAGATTTATCGTCACTAGATATCTGACTTTCCCGAAAGTAGATGATAAACATAATATAGCCTTGACTTAACTTTGGCTCTATAGGCCTCACAAAGCTATAACATGCTCAGGGTGAAAGGAGGAAAGAACGCTAGAGTTTTCTAAGCACGCGACTCTGTAAAGAACGCATTTGAGCTTCCGATTAGGCTGGATCGTAGCCAAACGATAACTATTGAACAAAATAAAGACAAGGAATGATGTCTTCGATTTGAATTTCATTACAATGTTACAATATTTTTCTAAACGAAAATAAGCTTGAATTTATCTGAGACAGAAGTAAATAGACATATTCTAAATAAGAATAGTACATTATAAGCTACAGACCGCTAACCATCTAGTGATATTATAACCAAATGCGAGTATGTGGTGACAATTGAAAAAACACTGAATATAAATGGACTAAATTCTGGTCGGTTCGAGTATCAGTAAATACGCCGTGACCTTTCAAATAATCGCTAATACCTAAGCAGATCTTCGCTACGCCATAACGTATTTATTATATTCCCCCTGAGCAATGGGTGAATAAGAATTCTCTGATTAACGTAGCGGGGCACGAGGCGCTCCTTGTGAAACGCCGTACGACCGTCATGAATACGACTGTTTTCGATCATTCACGGAACTACCTCTATTCTTCTTAGGAGGATCAAAACATTTTCAGCCATCGTTTGAGTATTCCACGTATCAATGTGACTACGACAACGTTGATATCCATAACACATGTTAAATCTTATAATGGGTACTAGTGTACAACATAATGCTTGTGTTTCTATAAAATATAATGCTTGTGTTTCTATAAAATATAATGTTTGTGTTTCTATAAAATATAATTCTTGTGTTTCTATAAAATATAATGCTTGTGTTTCTATAAAATATAATGCTTGTGTTTCTATAAAATATAATGCTTGTGTTTCTATGAAATATAATGCTTGTGTTTCTATAAAATATATGTGTGGTAATGTAGAGCCACATGAACAGAAACAAAATTATTACTGTTATTATTTTTAACTACGCTTACATCATAATCATAATGTAACATCACGCCTCTAACCCCGAAGAGGTAGGCAAAATAATGTAGAACACTGCCACGTTTCACCAGTTACGTTTACGTCCCACTATGGAATAGGTGGTGAGCCTATTGCCATACA
>DWFO01004666.1:0-11163 GCA_018246595.1 Mimoniades nurscia nurscia
TTAAGCAGGCGGAGGTCCGAGGGCTCGGTACGTCGGCAGCGGTGAGTGATAGCCCCTTCGTGTCCCGCGTGATTCATGCACCTCTAAAATCTTATGAAATATACGGGGGCCGGAATCACGTACACGCGCGCGGGTTAAGACTGTTGATATTGAAATCTATATGTAACACTACCCCGGTAAGAGAAAAATGAATAGTGTGTTTATTTTCTACACGTTTTTTTTATATTTTTTCATAAGATTTTTTATTTAAACTACACCATAAAGTGTCCCAATTGTATATAGACGAAATGCAACAATCATTCTTTGAATTCATCTGTGTTTTGATTTAACTTTAGCTATAAATTAGTTTTAATAGTTACTTGTAAGGAAGTGACGTGGTCAGGGAGTTAGGAGCGCTGGCCCGCGCCCTCTACTTTTGACAGTAATTTGATTGCTCATTGTAAGGCCGACACAAATTTTATTGTGGACATCATTGTATTGTATCACGTCTCGACGATCTTTAGTGATGGGAATGTGTAAATATTTTTAATACAATTAATTTCACTTTCGAAATTCTCTTCATTATTAATTTCATTTAGCGTTTTACACATGCATACACCGACTAAGAAACTCATATCATGCGACTGACTCATTAAGAGGACAGCTTTATAATCAAATTGCAATAAATCTTACAATATACTGGATTTTTAATAGCCACTATAATGTTTGTAGTTTCTTCGAAAAATCATAGTGAACAGTTAGAATTGAATCTGTTTAAACTTTGAAATAAATGTTTAATTGTCAAGAAGACATCAAATTAATGTTACTTTCCCAACACTATAAGTAGGAGGCGCGGCCGATAAGCGATCTCGACTGTTAAGACGATTATTGAAATGTAACGGTCAGATTGTGACCGACCGGAAAGAACGCGTATACAGGAGGATACTACGATTAATATTTTATCTTTATTAGTTTGAGCTTTATTAGGTATTATTACAAATATGAGGAAAACGATTAAATTAAAACATTGAACTACTAAGATAAAGACGTAACACAGCGTCAAACCCTACAAAATTATAATAGAATACAATTATTGTATTATCATACATATATTTAGTGTACGTTTTTAGTAATAATTATGAATTTTGATTTGATACCCCTTTTAAATTTATTACTTTTTATATGTGAATTTTTTTATTGAAATACACATTATTTTTAGCATTGCTAAAGCTACCATTCAGACATATATTAATCGATACGACACAAATATACATTTCGTATCTAGTGTATCTATGAACACCCTGTTAATAAATATTATGTATCATTATATCAATATATTTTGACCTTTATGTCCAGACCATTGTTCATTGTATTACGGTTTGGTCATCGTACGGCCCACAAAAAAAATATTAATGTGCTCTACTTTATTACCTATCAATATAACTATCATAAATGACATACCAGTATTAGATAATAACGTATAAAATATATAATCACTTAAAATCACCTACATTGCTTGAAGTACTTTCCACGTCAACAGTAGCGTTTCTAAATAAAAAAAATTTGTATAGATATAAAAAGCTACAGTTCTTTGAGACCAAATTACTTGTTGTCATATTTTTTTGTGTAGCCTTAAATTCACATGATTGTACATACATATTCAAATGACACTGGCTAAATCATATAGATTATGCAGAGACTATACATATCTATCGGCTACAATCCTCACAATATACGATTAGCTCGTCTATTTCCATGAATCGACACACATCTATTAAAGCAACAGGTAACCTAAGCTCCCAACCATTGCCCTTTGCAGTGTTATGTTTACAACAACACAATAATTTTTAAGCTCGCACGAATGTGAGAATAAGGCCTCATCAAGATGCGCGTCATCTGATACGAAAGGAACATCCTTCGCGGACGGCATTCGATCCATCAATGTCATACGGCTCAAAATTCAACGGCAGTTGTATCGAAATTAAACGGAACACGATTGGTGCGAGCATGTATAGATTACCGTGTGTAATTTGAATCGGCGATAACATCTCTGGTAAGCTTTGTGTGCGATAATGTCGATAATTAAACAATAAAGGCCGTGTGGGTGATCGGATTTGAATTGTTATTTCTATCGTTGCGTATGCGATCCGTTTCGAGGTTTAGTTCGTGTGTATGGATGCTGTGTAGAGATTACAGCTTTGCGACATACGCTATTTAAGTATTAGTCAGCTATTAATATTCAAATTAATAGAATATCATGGTAGTGTATACCCTACATAATTTCGTTTAATAGCATCTAATTTAAAATGCCGTATGATAGTCTGACGGTTGTGTAACAGAATTAAAATATCCTGTTTTTTAAAATTTATGTTAAATCCGCCTATTTTTAAGTATTTATTTATGATATTTCCCTTGTTGCCATCGTTTATAATTGTACTGACGCTCAAAAATATACATCTATGTATATTGCAATTATTACTATAACCATGAAACAGTGTACAATATGTTAGTGACATAAATAAATAAAGTTTGAGGCATTGAACAGGTCAAGTAATAATGGTTCTCTGGTCCGTGCTCTTGTCATAGGTAGATATGGCGATAAAACCAAAAGTCGAAGATACTAGCTATATGCCAACCGGACGTAGACAACGGGCGCAGCAAGCCAAACCTAAAGCTTAACAACCGTTTCGATTTCAAAAGGCGATCGTTGATTATGGGCATTGTGCGAGGCAGTGGGGGTGAAATTTTTAAACGCCACCCGTCTGGACTCCCCCCAACGGATACGAACGGGGAGGCCGTTTAAACACGACCAGCAATACTGTTTAGTTCTCCACCCCGTGATCTTACATGGTGTTGGAAAATAGACAATATTTCTCCAAACTCTCTGATGTGAGTTCCTTCCGTACAAAAACGTATAACAATGATAGTTACGTGAAAAAATTGTTATTTGCTATTTTTATTATTTTATTTAGTATTTTTTTCTTGCAAATTAATTTAGAAAACATTATCAAAGTTTTCATCCCCCGCTTAATTCTGATATATGTATGTCTAGTTTCGTTTGATTCAGTTAATCATAATATCACGAATCTCTTTTACTGTGAAGATTTGTATCTGAATGCATAAAACGTGAGTTCTGTTCATTATCTGTCTGCAGACCGCCATTTGCGACTCTCATGAAGTACTGTTAATGAAGCAGCAGTAACGTGAAAAGACTCCCAACATCCGAATTTTAGTGTTTAAATGCCATAGAATGTCAAACTTTTGTGTGATAGTGAATTGGGATGGGAATTATTTATGTACAGCCAAGAAAAAAATTTCAAAGGATTCATGGCTAATAAAGTGACTTTCTTGTTACGTAGTTACAGTTCTGCAAATCTCTTCATGCTGTAGATCTTATTATTAGTAATATATGTATGTATAATGTATAATAGTAATAGCATAATGAGGGAAATTTATAAAAAACATATGTGAAATCAAACCAACGTCAATATCAAATCAATGTCAGTATCTTATTATTTATATAGGTACCTACTGTGTACTTCACAGGGCTGCTTAGGGGCTTATATAACTAATCTATAAATAAACAGTTAATAAAATTAATTGCCTTCGTAGTTCTATTTTTACGACTTTGACGTGCTTGTTGAAATTCTTTCAAACTTCCCATTCGACGTAACAGTTGATGCTTTTTTCGGAAGAAAATGTCGTAAATAAAATTCCGAGAGCGAGCTGGAAAATATGAAATCTCAGCGGTCCATATAGTACATTCGGCCGGAAGCCGACGGCGCTGTTTCCGGGCGACAACAGTTGTTCGCACCCCAGCGCCTCTCGCGGACACCGTTAGAAACTACTACCTGCACTTAGGTATGAGACAGACAGGGAAATATTTAAAACTAATGCGCTTATTTTTCTAGTATTTTGAAAGAAAGTGTTGTAATTTGAAATGTATGTTGTTTTATTATAAAAGTAACTTCACGCCTGTAATCCCCGAAGAGGAATGCAGAACATTCCCACGTTTCACCAGTTACTTTTAAGTCCCATGATGGAATAGGTGGTGAGCCTATTGCCATATGCCGGGGATTTATCCAGACTCCGAGCACACTTCTAGAAAATCTAAATTAGAAAATTTTTAGTAATGCTTGACCTGGGAATCGAACCCAGGACCTCCCGTTCAGCAGTCGCACTTGCAACCAACGCGACCAACGAGGCAGTCTATTTTGAATTACTTCTACTACTTATATTTCCATTTAAGTATCTTAACAAGAATGAATATATGTTTAACTCTATTTCTTATAAATAATGACCACTCAAGACTCTTGAAACAGATAGCGGCGTGGAGTATTAAAACTATAGCAGATTTATTCTACAAGCTTTTTACAAGCAATCAACCTTACAAGCGGACGCATGCTCAAACAGCGTCCCTTAAGCTTTACTGGAACTATAAATGTAATAAAACATTTATAAGCAATTCTAATAACGCAATGTCTGCCTCTTTGGTTGAGTGTTAACAAGAGCCACTGCTAAGCGAGAAGTCCTGGCTTCGATCCCTGTGTGTACAGCTTTGCTTTGCCTGACCTTCCAGGGGAAATAGAGTCGTGATGTTACGTGAATAACGTGTTAGTAACATAGTAATTGTTATTATTTTAACAATAATAACATAGTATAGGACGCCCTCCGTCCAGGTGTAATAACGATATATTTTATGTGAAGTGGCTGGAAGTGGTTGAAAACGAAGTATTGAAGATCGAGCTAATGGAGAGGTTTAAGACCCTTTCAGTGCAATAGTGTACCGGAAGATCCTGATGGTGATGTAGAGATGTTATTTTATACAAAGTGTTACGGAAAAATCTGTATGTATACGATTGAATCTTACTACCTTCATATAATATATTGTTCTACATTCCTCTGCCTACCTCTTCGGGGATTACAGGCGCGATATTACTTTTTTTACCTTCATATAAAACGTTTTAACAAAAACACGGAAGAGAATGTGAATTTGAATCGAATGAACGACGCAGCGATACCCTTGCATCGTGATTGCGCGAATGTAGAGCAGCAAAAAGAACGGAGCAGTGCTAGAACGGACGCTGATTTATTTACAAGCCCCGTTACGGCGATGCTCGGAACTGCATGCAATATATCAATGTACTTCAGCCGCCGTTTCGTCAGTAACATTAGTAAGCTTATATTGGACTTAATAAAGCATGTTTTGTGCCGTTCCCTGAATTTTACATACTTTGAAGTGTGGATGTAGTAATTATAAACGAACGTTTTTACGTTGCCAAAGGCTGCCAGTATTGTTACCTGGTGTAAATGTTCGATATCTTCAGCGCGAATCTGTATTATGATCTGTATGTCTGTATGATCTGTATGGATTATGATCTGTATTATGATCTGGGACGTATTCGACCATAAACGTTAATTATCATCAAATTTACTTATTAACTATTTAACTTTACACTGCTAGGCATGGATCTTTTTGTCAGAATGAGACGTGTTAAAGCCATAGTCTACTACGTTGGCCAAATGCGGATTGGCAAATTTCATACGCTTTAAACAACATTTTGGAGAGCCCTATTGGCATGCAGGTTTCCTCATGATCTCTTTCTCCAATGTTACGTCAAGCGACATTTAATATTTAAAACGTACACAATTTTACTGCTCACCGCGATTTTGATCACCGCGATTCCGGAACTCGTGTGCACTGTGAACTCGGAAGAGTGAAGAGTTGAATTTTAAATCACTAGGATATTATTACTGATTATCGCTATGAACGTTACATCATTATAACACCAGTAATTAACATCAACCATAAACTATATTTAGGCCACCATACCTATTATATCCTTGCTCAAAAGGCTCATAAAATTCGAGCGTATTTAACATGGCGTCGAAGACTGGAGCAGGTAGAAAGTAAAATTTCTTTTCACATCATTGCCGTAGTGTCATTAAGGGACTATGAATGTGAGACATGTAATTAATAAGATGTCTTTACTGTAATATCGGCTTCTTCTTAATGAGAGATCGTGAGGGGTTCAAATAGTCACAGAATAAATATTGTTTAGAAGTGTGCTGGTTTTGATCTACTAATACATTTTAGTAGAAATAGGACTGCAATTGTTAACTATTTTTCATTCGGATTAATCGTTATACTTTAGGCCATGGCAATAGGCTAACCACCTATCCCATAGTGGGACGTAAACGTAAATGGTGAAACGTGGGAGTGTTCTACATTCCTCTACCTATCTATTTAGAGATTACAGGCATGATGTTACGTTTTAGAACATTTTTATTCCTATAATCTGATATACTGCATCATTTATTTAACAAGAACACACAATGCACTTAGACACTATTCAACCGGATATTTGATTTACATTATATTATTTATATATTCGATGATTACAGTTAAAATAGGTTAATTAGGATTTTAATTACAAAGACACGTCAGATAATAAAACCATGTCATACTGGAATCAAGATAAATATATCACGTGTGCTCCGAGAAACGAGGTCGTATTAAGAGGATTCTACAATTAAATCTTATCGTTCCGCTAACAATAGCGGTTGCATACCAGACGACAACAGTATAACACAGCTTTAGGCGTTTATACGACAGTGAACTGAGACGTGAAAAGCGAATGAGTAACAGTACACCACCTATAATGTTTATTGGCTAATATTATTATACTATTGGCTAATATTATTGGCTAATATTATTATATTGGCTAATATTATTATATATAAATTTTTGTTTTTGTTCTTTTTTATGATAAAACACTTGGTATTCATTTTGTAAAACGTTGACAAACGAAGGGGCTAAAGAGGTAATTAATTAAGGGTAAGGGGTTAATATCTATAATCTCTACATGACGGCAAATATATCCAATCGTGGACGAATATAGATTGACGAAGTTTAATGACGGATCAAATGAGATACTGTATAAGTATTGTCGATAATAAATATCATCGATAGTCATTTAAAATTTATTGTACCAGTGGAATTTGTACAAGTAGTAAAACATCAATAGTTAGGTAGTTAGGTCTTAAAATTTTAAGTTTGATCGTCTTATAAATAAGTAATAAGGCAGTCAGCAATGTTGTTGTAAAATTTTAAGTTTAACCTCACTTAACCGTAACTTAAACTTAAGGTAATCTTAACTTTAACTTAAGTTAACCTTAACTAAAACTTAAGTTAACCTTAACTAAAACTTAAGTTAACCTTAACTAAAACTTAAGTTAACCTTAACAAAAACTTAAGTTAACCTTAACTAAAACTTACGTTTAACGTAATTTAAACTTAAGTTTTGAAGGCACTTCACTCTGTAATTTCGTCTATTCATACTGGATCCTCATGTTGTGGTAATTCTGCTCAGCTTTATATTGAAAAAGTCCGTAATGAGACTATTCCGTAGACATTCTTGCATCGCACCACGGACAATTTTATTTGGTTCATAAACGTTTAAAGTTAAATTCGTCACTCGCAAGCCGCTTACAGTTGAACAGCGTGTCAAGTGCCCAAACCAACAAGCAATTTTCACGATAACATGTACCTTTGTAACTGTAGGCCTCTTCACTCTGAGACGATGCGGCGTCGAACAAAAGGTGCTTAATAAGTTATTCTCGCGAAACCGTCCTCACAAAGAAAGGTGTGGATCTTCCGGCGGCGATATATTTCACTCCGAGGACTTTATCGAGGATTTCCGCCGAGTCGGGAATAGTTTTAAATGTGCGATGTTACTCTTTCTTATTTGGAAAGCAAAATATATTCACGTTGGGAATACAGAGAAAGTTTTTGCCAGTCCTATGTGCGGATGAAACTGGTCAGTTCTGCGTGTTGTCGCCCGTTAGATTTATTCTAGGTAGTAAAAGTTTCCATTTCGAATGAACAGTATGTATTTAAAGGTATATTTAATGTTTTTGATATATAATATGTAACTTTAACAATATTTCTGAATTCATTTTATTTAAAGCTCATTTAAGGAGCTAAAATGTTGCTTCTTAACCACATGTTTATAATTAATCTGACTAAAAGCAATCGAACACTGCCCTTGGTAATAACAGCTCCTAAATAAGTTTCTTTGTCATAAATATGAAAATTAAAACCGTAAATGTGTTCTGAATGTTTTCTTTCCATTACATATTAATGTATGCTGTAGAAAGTATAAATAAGCTATTTCCAAACACGATTTTAATATCATTATAACATTAACGTGTACTCGAATTTCTCGTAAGAGAGAAAACGTTATATTAAATAATAACAAATCATCGTTGTGCTTTACGGGAGACGCAAAAAACGGATTTTTTAATAAAGTAACCAGAGTATTAACATAATTTATTTTTATTTCAATACAACGATAAAGTTACATACATGTATACATACGTATATCTAATTTACGTAGTGTTCAGTTACTTTTGGATAGATAAAGTTATTAATAATGACCAAATTAAACATAATACAAATTTTATTGTCATTTAACCGGTGAAACGTGGGGAGTGTTCTGCATTCCTCTGCCTACCTCTTCGGGGATTACAGGCGTGAAGTGTGTGAATGTGCAGTGAAGCAAATAACAGGCGCAATTTTTGCTACCACTTTCGTCACCTTATTTTAGCTATGTGAATAATATTTCATTTATCGCATAGCTGTCTTTACAGTATACATATATTGTCCTGAACGATTAAAACTACGTAAAAAACCGAAAATAGCTAGAAAATACAGATACTTTTGCACGCGCAACGGCGAAATGCCGACATCTTACTAACGTTGTTTCTGTTCTTTCATGCATTAAAGTAGTTTCGGCGCCGAAAAGATAGAATTTGCTTTTACGTCACACTCCATTGTTATCGGCAGCGACAATGTATATATGAATTTGAACGAGGGGTGAAGGCAGAAAGCTATATGTTATGTATTACAATGTGAAATCTTTTGTGACACATGGAAAGCTAGGGTTGTGTGCGCACAAAATCTGCGTTCATTGAGGTCCTGTAATTTCATATTTATTTGTATAAGAAATAAATGTTGCACGAAAATCAAGCTGAAATCTATGTAACATTATATATCAATACGGTATTCTATTACAAGGGTAAAGAGAGTGATCAATGTGGAAGACGCTAAGAAGGTCTGTTAAGAACTAGAGATATGACAATCGGTCTTGATTTTCTAGTGTTTCAAGTGGTTGCAAGCGCGACTGCTGATGTAGAGGCCCTAGGTTCGATCCCCGCGTCGTTCACTATTCCGAATTAGATTGCGAAATTAGATCCGTACCCCGTGTATGGCAATAGGCTCACCACATATTTTATACCCCCAATAAACCTAACCAGGGAAACGTGGAAGTAAACTACACTCCTCTTCCTAACTCTACAGGGATTTAAAACATGTACGAGTATGTACCTATTACGTCATAATAGTATACTTTTTCTCGGCTTATTCATAGGACTAATTGTTACTCGTACATATTTCTGTTTTTATTTATTGATGAAACTCGTGATAAACTGAATTATTATACATATATTCTTAATGTTTTATCCTAGTAACTGTATGCAAACTCGATCTTGCTTAACTTCTTTACATGGTACATGAATGTAAAAATGTTTCAACGTTTTCGCAAAGCTCATTTTTCGCATTCCAAGATCTCGCTACGCTATCAAAGCCCGTGAAAGTGGTTTGAGCACCCACAAGTAGTATTAACATTACCTACATATGAAATAAATACTTGATATGATGATTTCAGGAGAGTCTCATTAAAATATAGTGGTTTCTGTATATCGAGGCAGTTTTCGATGAGACTAGCAAAAAGTAGAGCAAATATGTGAAGGATTGTATGTACATAGTGCTGGGCCTATGTTAGCGCTTGACATTTTAATAAAGCATGAGGAATTTAATATCGAAATAATTTTTTATATTATGTGTAAGATACATACTTCATATGGTTTTCGTATCAATATCATTTCAAGTTAATTTTAACTTATATGACATTTTTAATATCTATTAGTAAGAATGCACCAATATTGGTCTCTTTAGAAGCGCGTGCCAGCCAGGTTTTAAATCCTAGGGTTTACCTTGGGTTTGAATTTGTGGGTTTTATCTAGATACATACATATACCCGGTCTGGAAGGTGGATACTAATCGTATACACCACTATTAAGCGTATTTGATAACAGCCTTTATTATCTGTATAAACTTGTACTCTACGTACCGACACGACAACACATAGACTTTTATTACAGGTGCTGTTCCACAATAAAGGCTTTTTGATTTTATTTGAAATGTCTTAAACAAGTGTAAATCTAGCTGTCTACTCTACCTTAATAGCTGCCGGAGTCAGTAATGCCAGTTGCAGCTGCCGATAAAAACTTTATTGAAAATACAATAACATTTATATTGAGTATAATATTTCTACGTTTCTGATACAGGCAGGCATAATATCATATCCTTGAAAGGAAATAATTTTAATAATTTTTCCAGGATATTTATCGAGAACGCAGTTAGCTCGGTCATAAATGATTCATACTTGTTCAAGAAATAAAATGGCGCTTCGCGAAAACGTTCCTATTATCAAAGTTTAATGTATTCGAAACGAAAACAAGAGAAAAGGAAGTTTTCCTACAAACCGGTTTTTATTATGATATAAAATTAGAAGAGAAAAGAACATTTACGTGCTATAAAAAAATAAAGTAAACTTTTGCTATTAAATAAACCAATAAAAGACAATTAAAAACCTGTGTCACTAAAAATAATTTGTTCAAATTAAACGTTACTGTATACTAGGAAATTGTCGTGGTTCAAGAATATTTAATCAATATCAATGGACATATATATGTAAATTAATAAATTTAATGATATGTAAACATAATTATGTAAAATTACCCAAATATTGAGATGACCTGTCGACCGAATGGCATATAAATGATCGCAATCGACGAATCAATAGCTTGTCTATGTCTACGTTCTAATGTAATGATTCCCCTATTACATGGATTAATTAGAGAATTTTACGGCTAATTAATAATTACTGCCCTATCTCTCGTCACACTGTAAATGTGGTTACATTAAGAGCGACCCGCGCCGCGAATATTTCATATAATTAGAGAATTTCACGCCTAATTAATGATTACTGCCCTATCTCTCGTCACACTGTAAATGTGGTTACATTAAGAGCGACCCGCGCCGCGAATATTTCATATAAT
>DWFO01004667.1:0-11162 GCA_018246595.1 Mimoniades nurscia nurscia
CGCGCTACGCACCGCCGCGAGCGCGCGCCCCGCGCCGACATTCGGCGCGCTCGCGCTGGCGGTGTGCGTGGCGGCCGTCGGCGTGCTCGTCGCCGTGCTTGTCATTGTACAGGTGCACTGTAACCAAATCTTACATGTATGATTTAGTATTGAAATAATTTTAAACCAGTTGGGACATGTTCTGTACCATTGTATTGGGTAGCTTATAAACTTGATTTTATTTTTTATTTCTGACATTTCTTAAGTTTCACAAACAAAAAGTGTTTCTTTAACATGACATAGAAACCGTTGCTGGACTTGTAACGTTGCAGCACCAGCGATCATCAGTCGTATTGATGTTATCGTGTCATTGCCATACAGGGAAACATCTGCATGTTTGTTCTCGAAATAATACTGAGAGACCGTTTAAGCATTCGCTTTGCATTACAAGTAATAATCAAACAAATCAGAGAAGTGCCAATAGAAGCATAAGTCTAGCTAAGCGACAGTGCTGCCATCTGTGCGACAGTGGCCCCATCTGTTCCGTAACATATGTTAGCGCTATATAAACAAGCTATATTTCTGCATTCTACCAGGTGCGTAATTCTCGCCGCCCTCGCGTCCGAAGCCACGGCGCCGTGTACTCCCCTCTCGCTTGCTCCGACGAGGGCGACGTGTCGGTCCGTCTCGCTCGCACCAAGTTCCCGGTGCGCGCGACGGACGAAGAGCGCGCCGCGGGCGAGCACCCACACGAACAGGAAAACGAGCCGCTGCTGGAGCACGCCACATAACCAAGTGCTGTGATCGTAGAACGTAAGTTAATCAGCAGTTCGGTTAAACATTAGTTTGTCGACTGCTACATCTCCAAGCATCTCCGTTTAACCTACAGTAAACACTATGAATTTAAGTTAAATTTTTTTTACAGTTCAAGTAAAATATTATATAACGATGTGAAGGAGTGTTATTTTTTTTTTTGGGTGGTCAGACAAACACCACTGCGATTAATCTCTTCTAGTTTCAATCCGGAAATGTTTAACACTCGGATTTCGTTTTGTTTTTCGATTCGTCCGGTTAATATTTTTGATCATCGGGGCAATGATTGCGCTGTAATTCAATATAAATTTCATTGGTGTTCTTATTGATCATCGAATAATCGATTTGATCGTTTTTTGCTACATTAGTTGTAAGTTCATCTTTTCGTATATATGTACATACACATGTAGCTACAGATGTTTTCACAAAATACCAAGAAACTGATTAATATTATTATTGAATAATTGTCGAGGACCATAATTATTTTTGAATCGTTGTTATGTAATGAATCATATAAGAGAAATGATATGATGTCTAGAGTTGATGTGGTTCGTTCATGTTGAGTTTTACGGCCCCTTTAATAATCAATTGTAAAGAATAAATCCAACAAGTTTTACTAGGAAAGATATATTTATGACACTTGACGTAATTAAATATATGAAGCATAGTCATATGTAATACCAATCCCTTATTATATTCAGATATTTAAAAATCTATATATGAATATTATTATACTGTGAATTTTCCATATTCTTTAAAAGGTACAAATATTTTTTTTTCAATCATATGTATAATGTACTAGATTTATGATATTTTTGTATAGGTACTACATATATCCAATGTCAAGTGTCATGTCATGGCCCCGCGTGGTGTCACCCACGAAACGCATCACTTTACACATTGTGACATTTACAAACGGATTAATATAATAAATAATATTAATATATAAATATCACAGTGTAATTATATTAGATAGGTTTAAATTGTAAATGAGAACAAAATGTACTATTGTGGGAATGTTCGTCTTATCGCCGCGCTGCTGCGCGCGGCCGCCTGCGGATGCTCGCGGCCGCGCGCGCGTGCTCTCGGCGGTCGTTTAAATACTTGTATAATAACATTTTAAATTTAAAACGTCGGAACAGTGTTAAAGTTGTTAAAAAAAGTGTTAATGTTAGAATAATATGGAATGTAAAAAAAATTATCCCAAATTTATCGCGGAACGAGTAATTATACAATCTGACATGAGCGATTCGATGTCAGTTTACTAAATTGGGGAGTAATTTATTATGTAAATGCTGATCGCAATGTTTCGTAAAATCATTGTGCGTTCGAACATAATTGCTATGCGGTTATAAAATTATGATCTTAATATTACTGTTACTGTTTACTGGCGAGTCGTAGGCGGCGCCGTTGTCGCAAGGAATAATACTAATGTTACGCCGGACTCGGCCCGGATGCCGTATCGTGATGAGACCGATTAGTTGTATTCTTAAGAGGATTGCTTGCTGGTATAAAAGTCATTTTCTTAACAGTTTCAACAATTGGTTTTTTTTAACGTGGTGAAATTGCAAATGTAACAACTGGTAAAACGTGGGACAGAGCTACACTCCTCTGCCGACCTCGTCGGGTATTAAAGGCGTGATGTTACGTTTAGTTGTATATTTAACATTTTCGATCAACGGGATAAATCGTAGAGAAATAAATATCAGTCAGAAAGCCATCTTATAGAATTATAGTAGTATATGAAATATTTTTTACATCAAATATCAATATTGGATATTCAATTTTCACCGGCTCCTTAGCTTTCGAAGTGAAACTGGGTTCACAGTAACACTAAGTTTACAGTGAAATGACGAATTTGCTCCGCCAGGATAATTAAAATTAACATGTATAAACGCTATAACTAATAAATAAAAACGCTAAACTTATAACTTATAAATAAAAACGCTAAATTAAATTAATATCGAACACCACCGAGTCAAGGCCGATCTGTTGTTTGGATTTTAGTGAGCGTCCATTTCAGACTATCATTTAATATTTAATGACGACCCATCAAAGAGTATTCACATCTAAAACGTCTAAAGCCCTTGGGTATTAATTAAACTATGGTGGATCACAAAAACGTTTCGTATTAAACTTGAAGGAGTCACTTTCAAAGATGAATATGAAAAAATTGTTCGTTGGACACTTTTTATTTTCCCACGTAAATTAATAATGAGAAAGAAAGTGACATTAATCTGTATCAAATATGGATATTGAAAATAATTTCGTAAAATATATTTTTCAAAGTGGGAGTTAGTTTGTAATATAGCAGGAGACGAAGTGAATGTTGCCAGCTTTGTAACAGAATACCAGAAGTTTTAATTAGCGTAGAGTGGAGTCTCGTTATGGCCCACGTGTCACTGCAACATATTTATTAATTATTATTGTTCTATTTTAGATATTTTAAATAGTTTTTTCAAAGAAAATTATGAATTCGAATATTGCCGCAAATATTTAATCTCTCCTCATTAATATGTAATAGGATATTGCATTGAAAAAAAAATGCATTTCAGAAGTTTTTTTTTATATTAAAATTTAAATTAAAAAAGGTGCCAGCAATCAATTTTCTTAATGTGTCGTATTGGTCAATTATCTCGTGTAAAGTTAATGTCAAAACAACTAATATTTTACAAGCCATAAATGATGCCACAGTTGTTTGTTATTTTATGTAATGAATATTAACGATTCGGCTCTCTGTTTCAAAACATTCAATTTTAATAAACTTAATATTAAAGTAATTTTAAAGTTAGCCGTAAGTCCAAAAGTTACCGTAGTAGTACAGTCACAATAGTCCATCACATCCACGGCTATTATATAAAATTTAATGTTATTAGTGAAATATACAAATTATTTTTAAAATACTTTTTTTTTAATCATACCTTGTCACTTGTTTATTTTTAAGTAGAATCTAATCAAATCTAGGCCACAAATTCACTATTACTTGGTTAGCTTCGTAAATATCGATTTATAGATATCTCGATAGATCAATTTATTGAAATCGATTTTTATGTTTAATTTTTTTTTTAAATAAGCTTTTTAATTATATTTCTGCGCTTACCGTTCTATAAAAAGATCTGTGATTGGCTTGCCGCCGTCGTCGGAGCCGAAAGCGAGGAAGCTAAAGCGTGAAACAAATTAGGAAAATTCTTTTTTTTTGTGTCACAATAAATTATACAATGTCAAGATTGAATTTTAAATATACATATTATAGGGGATTAAGTTAATTTTTACACAAATTCGGTTGCAATTTTTCACAATTTGTTCACAAAGCGTTCACAAATTTTAATTTAACAGTTTTGTTACCTTTTAGTAATATGTGATAGACGAATACTGATGTATTCGTGCAAAGGTTGATATGTGTCGACTGTAAAATACCTGAAATGTTACCATAATCATCACCAATGTATATATAACTTAGATAGAATGTTGAATATGTTTATAAATAAAATGTGAAACACTATGGAGATCTAAGAGTTAATCGTAATGTAATAAAATTTGGTGTAATTTTGTTAAATGTCAAATATGTTGACCAATGCTTTGTCGATGTTATAATAAATGATAAGTTTGGAATTGCAATACTTGTTTTGTACTTAGGTTTCAGTTGAAAATGTTACTTGACATCTGAATTGGTTTCTTTGTAACGATTTTATTTATAATCATAATATTTGCATAATTTAGATGAACTTTACCATAATTTTATTATATACAAAATTTAAATTTCTATTTATATGTTATTTTGACATTATTTGCGGTTTTATAGTTTGTTTTAATGGGAATTTGAATTAAGAATGTATTTTTGTATGAAATGTTCTTATGTGCAATTAATATTTATAATAAAAAGGAATTCTTTATCAAATGTTTTTTTTAACAGAACCATTAAAATAATTACCTATATAGTTAACATTATTACCACTCTCACACTGAACCTTAAGGGATCTGTACAATGTTTATCTATTTTTATTTTATTTATTTATTATTACATTATTGTACCAGTTACACTAATCAGTCAATTGGTATTACATACAATTAGAAAATAATGAGATTAATAAAGAGATTACTTATCATAAAATACAGAATAAGTCGAATTAAATTTTTAAGATGACCAAAGATATAAATGTCAAGTCAAATAAATAATATAATACATTTCGTCAAATTCAACCAATAATAATAATACAATTTAAATTTAATGTTACACTGACCGTAGTAATCTTAACCACAGTTTACTATTTCGCTTCAACCTCAGTTATTTAATTTACACGCTGTTGTTGTTAGCGCGCCTGCCAGTCTTGATCTTGGGTTTAAATCTCAGATCGAGTACCTACTTTGAAATTTTTCTAACTAGAACTTTTAATGAAAATTTCTAGTAGTGGCTCGGAGTCTGGATATGTGGTCGGCGTATGGCAATAGGCTTACCACATATTCCATAGTGGAACGTAAACGTAACTGATGAAACGTGGGATGTACACTCTCCTACCTACCTCGTCGAAGATAACATTCGTGACGTTACCTTCTATTACATAAATAAAACTATTCACTATACACTATACCTAACATAATTTATAATATAGGTATATTCGAGACAGGTTTTTTTTTTTCATTTTTAATTTGTAATATTCGGAAATACACACTGCATACATTGTTCCGTGATGATACTTACTAGATACAATAACGCGTAAACAATGATACCAGAGGTAAGAGTTTAAACTTTTCTCTTTTACTGAGCCGCTGGAAATAGAGGTCCGCTTTGCAATGAGGTCGGGTCCGAGGGTCCGTTATGGCGTCCGCATACATTACGGCACAATATCGGCCCGTATTTACATAGTATTGTCCGTGACTACAGAATTACCATTTAGACTACAATACCACCAATACCGCCTTGTTTTAATGGAGATCTACATGCACTGTTATTAGGTCACGGATCAAATTTGACATTTATTGAAGCTTACCTCCGGGAGCGGCCTAACGTAGGCCCTAAAGGGTCAGGTGAGCATCGAATGAAATTTATTAGTATTCATTTAATGAAACAATTTCGGCTTCCAATCTGGTATCAGTTTTATGTCATTCATATGTATGCTGCAGTGTTGTTACTTTGGGACGCGGCCTCCCATGGACCTCAGTTCGAATCCAGACGCGCACCACTTTATAAAGCTTGTGCGTTTTAAAATTTAAATATCACATGGTTAATTTTGAATGTAAAAATGACGCTCCAACTGTAAACCTCATAGTTCTTCATACGGTTTTATTTAAGCATGTAATGTCTGTCAAGCCGCAATAGACCCGCGTGGCTTGCAATGGCCGTATACCTGTCGCTGTGTGAGGAGACCCGTTTTCAAATTTGGAACAATAAAATAGCATACGATGTTCACGACGATTATAATAATGCTATTTTGTACGGATAATTTTAATAAACAAGGTGTAATATTCCTTAAGACAATAAATATCGAATCTGATTTGAAAGCAAACCGTACCTATGTGTAGCGTGGGGATTATGCCCAAAACCCTTTTAAAGAACGCGTAGGTACATTCAAAAGCGGACATTAGGCTGATGTGATCTGAAATGTGTATTTTTATTGATTTTAATACAAATGACCATCATTTACCACTGTTATGACGTCATTATTATAACTCCGCCTCTTACATACTCAACTATTCTGCGACTGTAGCGTATGTTTTTATTTCCGCATACACTATTATCCTCCCTCTGTTTGTGCGGTTATCTCGGGTTTCCATATTATTATGACTATTTCCTACTTTCGCTATGTCATCCGTTTTCAATACCATATCACCCTTTTAACATAGCATTTTGATCGGCGGGCCTCATTAACATATAGACAGGCCCCGAAAAAAATTCGCTATTCAAATTGTCCCTACTTTATTGTCCCTTCGGGGCTTCAAAAAGATAAATTAGGTCCTCTCTGGTCACACCAGACCGGACCAACCTTATTTCTGTTTTATACGCAGCCGGTATACGATACGAAAATATTTTCAAGTAATCTCTTTTGCTGGAAAGGTAATTTACGTTTCACAATTTATTTTAAATGTAAATGGTGATGGGTTCTTTTTTTGTGAAATGTACGTTTCATTTTTAATGAGTTTAATTTTTCCTCTTCGCTTTTATAACGAGAAATTCGACAAATGCGTTAACCCTACATCAGTTACAATTTTCCATAATATACCAACCCTTGCTAACGAAGGCCAAAGGGTTTATAAATATTAGTGCAAAAAACGTTTCATAACGACAAGCCTACATTCTTGTTTTACATTTGAGTAGTTGTTATAATTTCCTCACGGCATGTTTCCTGTGGGATATGCAGAGGATGCAAGTACCAAATATCTTTACTCCTGCAAAATGAAATAATTTTCGGAACAACGATGAAAATGTTTTACGACAGAAATGAATAATTCCCTTTTTAAGCATTTAACACTTCCGTACTGCAGTCGACAGTCATGTCGCCGATAATTGCGAAGTATAAAGAGTTGATTGATTAACGCTGCGTAATAAACGAAGCCTTTAATAAATTTCATATCTTCAGAGAGTGGCTGAAGGGAACTGAAAGCATTGGCCTTTATTACAAAATTATTGCAATTTTATACTGACACGAATGATGGCGTATTACAATTGCTAGGAGATCATTTTGTATTATGGTTGATTAATTAAATGTTGGTTGCAAGTGCGACTGCCGAACGGGAGGTCCTGGGTTCGATACCCGGCTCGAGCATTACTAAATTTTTTAATTTAGATTTTCTAGTAGTGGCTCGGAGTCTGGATATGTGCCCGATGCGTGGCAATAGGATGACCTCGTATTCTATCGTGGGACTTAAAAGTAACTGGTGAAACGTGGGATTATTCGACATTCCTTTGCCTACCTCTTCAGGGATGACAGGCGTGATTTTACGTTTTTTTTTTAAGTTTTTAATTAAATTTTAAATGACAAAATAAAAAAAATAAGAGCAGCGTTCCAGAAGCATAATTTCATTCATGCAGGATATTGGTTCAGCCATTAAACTAATAAGGCTGTAGTGGGAATATAGAAAGCTAAGACCTTTTCTAGACTTTATTAAGAGCTTGTTCCATGTAACATGGTTTTTACTGATGCCGTAAAAATAAAAAACACATGAAATAAAATATGAAGTAATAGAAGGATACATAAATTATTTAATAACACCAGCGTCTTAATTATTATTGCTATGCCCTAAACTTTTAAATTTACGACGAGTATTACGACTCCGATCTACAACTTGTGACGTACTATTAACGACCTACGACCTACGACCTATTATTCGGTCAGAAATTAATACTTGACCAATGGGTGTTGGAATATCTATAAAGCAAATGTAAATGTGTTGTGTGCTGCCCTCTGTTGAGTTTGTCATACTTGTTGATTGATAATTATCACATGTCGTGTGGGTTATCACTCCCATCTTGGATGACGACCAAACATAATTATCATTTATCAATGCCATGTGGATATTTTTTGCAAATGTACTTTTTTTATTTGACCTTTTCGCACCCCGCTTCCACCCCCGTAATGTTCCCCACACGTTCCCTTTTTATTATTTGATCGCCCACTCCTAATGCAGGGACTGTAAATATTTTAAATTAATACATTACGCAGCTAATATGAAGAGTTATAGAAATAATTTTTGACTATTTAATTTGTAATCGTATTACTTTTATTTTCTTATCCGAGTAAGTACGCGTATTGTTAATATTGCATGAAGAATTAATAGATTTTGTAAGGCTTTGTGATAAGGTGTAAATGCTCCTCTAAGATGTGTGAAATATGTCAACCGGCTTTTGAGCAGAGTGGTGAATCATGGCTTTAACTTTTTTATCCTGAGAAGCAACGTGCCCCACGGTGGAATGATAAAGGAACTGATTATGATAATCTGTTGTTTCCCTGTCTTAAAGCAGTCTTTGAGGTACAAAATTGTCGCCAGAGCATGGATATTTATGGTATTATATATAATGTTATCTGGCAATTGACTAACCACCTATACCATGTTGGGACGTAAACGTAACTGGTGAAACGTGGGAGTGTACTATACTCCTCTGCCTACTTCTTCGGAGAATACAGGCGTGATGTTACGTATACGTCTCCTTAAATACATAGGTACATTACTATAAAACGATATATTGCATTGTAGATGCAACATTTCTTTTGCATTCAATTTGGACTTCCGCTGGCTGTTAACAATAGACTGACACTTGGCGAGAGAGGGCGGTGATTGGACAGCCGCAGTCGATATTGGCTGAGTGGGAGCCGAAGTCAAGTCGAAGTGCTACCATCAACTCTAGGGTCCAACGACATTGCATTATAACTGGGAAACAATTGAATACATACATACCTTCTAGAAAGGTAAAAAATATCAAAGCCGCATCACTCGTCTCGTTTTAGAATAACCAAGAGTTCAAAGATTCAGAGATGTTATGGAATAAGTGGCATGCGAAGTAAAAAGTAAAAAAAAATGTAGTTGAAAGTAAAATATCTAAAATGTATGCTCATAAAATAACATTCGTTAAACCCTTGTTCAACCTTGAGTATAAAATAAAAAGTTACAATTAAAATACGCTGTGAGGTGCCAGATCGTATTTCAACGTATTAAGTTTACAGCATTAATTAGTACTATCGCACATCGAAACAATAAATTTAATATATTGTGTAAAAATAACAAAAAAATAAACATACCTGTTTCTATACACTAAGATGTAATTCATCAAGAAAAAATCATACAGTATCATAGTGCTTTCGTAATCTAATTGAAATATTTGTTCATTGAATATATTGCAGATACATATCAAAATTATTAGGTTTCGTGTTATTATTCTAAAATTAGGAATTAACCCAAGAATAACTGATATATCAGAACTACTATGACATTGAGAACCGAAGGTGAAAAGTAGAAAAAAAAAATTGTATTCTTATGGAAAGAGAAATAGGTACGAGTATGATCGAAGTAGGGTGAATAGATAGATGGACGAAAAAATTATATTGTATCCACAACTGAAAAGTTATCACAAATGATTAGCAATATTTCACAAATAAATTGTAATAATAATCACCTGTTAGTCGTAGGCTATTCAGCGGTGCTCTTAATGGTCGTTTGATCGAATACTTTTAGAGAATGTAAGGAAAAATATCGTTGAAAAAAAGGTAGGTAGATAAGAAGACACCGTGCTGATATGATTTGACGCTGCGTAATTGGATTTCTCTGTGGGTATGTAATCGATATAATAATGCATCGAGTGGGTTTCCCATTTCGATACCAATATATACCTACGCCATTGAAACTGACGTGGTGTAAATTCGTTTTATGAAACGCGCGGTTTGCGTCATCCCCATTTGTACGTTAATGTTTTTGACGTGCTATGCGTTAGACAGTCCGACATTTTCATTTAGGTACACATCTTCACGCCGGACCCCTCGCGGGGTAGACAAACAGCAACAAATGCCATATATCTCTAACTTCACAGACCTACCGCATTTCTCCTACATCCATTGTTTCATTTGATGTCTTTAATTGCTATTTTCAAAGTTGCAGGAGAATTTTTGCATTTCATACTAACTTTTGTTGCGTGGGGCGTATTTCACAAGATAAAAATTGCGATTTAATGAGCGTATTAGTGAGTAGGAAACTCATCAAAAATACAGAAAGCTGTTTTAAAAGTGTTGGATATAGTCTTAGAAGTTTTAAGTGAAATAATAATCAAAGTCAACTACTTGAGATCGCGCATGAAGCACAAGAAACTTTGTGAAAAAATTGCATTATTTATCATAATCCTGTCATATTTCTTTGAGTATACATACGGTAAAGATAACGGTATGATGTCTTCGCTATTTCTAAAACGACTGTTCAAAATTCCTACCTTCATCAACGATATAAGAGTCACGAGAAGTGATAGATGACCTCAAGACGTCTTTAATAATAAAATATCGGATCAAAAACACTTGCGTCTCGCGTTACATAGTCAAAATTGTTTTTATTCAGTTCCAAAGAAATAACGCTGCGCTCACTTTTTGTTCAGAACCCTTTTTTCCTTCGTGTCTATTATGTAAATAAATTCAATAACTTGGTTGCCTGACCACGCTGTCAAACGTCGTCCGCGGAGGCCAATAATTCAATTTATATGAGCACATCCATCGGGATACGGCGTCTCGCAAACTGTGAATACGTTAATAAAATATGTAGGTACCTATATACTAAACTTATATAAGAAATGTCTTAAAATTAAAACAAATTCGGGTGAGTGAGAGCTTCCGCGTGTTCATTAACACTTACGTGTTGACATGTTTGCAGACCAGTGTCATCAGCGGAATGAGCACCGT
>DWFO01004668.1:0-11162 GCA_018246595.1 Mimoniades nurscia nurscia
AGTAGTGCTCGACCTGGGAATCGAACCCAGGACCTCCCGTTCGGCAGTCGCACTTGCAACCAACTCGACCAACGAGGTAGACCAACTAGGCATTAATTTGGTTGTTTTAAAATATTGTTGGTTGTAAAAATAACCCGATTGGATCGTTAATGCTGAAATAACCTGAACATGCAAATAAGGAACAAAGTAAAATGTTATAAGAACAATTTTGGATAACGTCTACGATATGACTTTGGATACAGATGGAGGTTCCCCCGAATCGTTGGCAACAATGCCAAGAAATGGAATTCCTTAAAAGTAAGCGGATATTTCACGCTCGAGCGTAGTATGATATATATTTCTAATTTCTGGCGGAACTTTAGCGAGGGAAATGTTTACGATTAATAGCTTTTGGTGAAACGGTTTTTTTTTATGTCAAAGTATAAGTCGGGCTTTAATATGTTCATTGTTAGCGCGGACGAAATCATTGATTTATATCGCGGCCAGTATGATTTAAATTGAACGTAAAAATTCTGTCAGGGACTGTATCTGCTCTGAAACAAAATCCTAATCCTTGTAGAGGTAGGCAGAGGAGTGTAGTATACTCCCACGTTACACCAGTTACTTTCGACTTGCATACATGCTAGCTGATTATGATAACTACCCTTTCTTATTACAATCCAATAAAGTAATAAAAAGTGTCACTTACGCTATAGTATAGACACGGCTTATAAACAGCATACATGAAAATAACCCAATAAATATTTTTTGAACGCAGCAGTGAAACAAACACTTGTATTCACTCGAGAAATATTTGCTCCGGTCGGTAATCGAAACCACACGATTATGCTATATTTTGAGGAAAATGTGGATAAGCTTGTCACCGTCAACAATGTTGGTCATAAAATAAAAAAGCATTTTATATTGATTTAAAATTGGAGTAGAGTAGGGATTTATGGATGAAAAGCTAGTATGAAATATGAAACAAGTTTAGTCTGAGAATATTTTGAAATATGGAACGAATCGCTTTCCTTTGAGAGCTGAAATTCATATTTCAGGCTCCGAAATATTGAGATACATTTTGAGGTTTATGTGGATTTCAGTTGTATTCGTTTTTTTTATAAACACGCTTGGTCCCTTATGGGGTAGGCACAGGGCACCGGGTGTTTAATATCACTATTCTTACACACTTGATGTCCTTCTTTTATATATATATTACTCTCTTCAAACGCGCACGTCTGTTTGGGAGAAATTCCATTCGGTTAAAATTTGTAAACCTTGGCTTCCTTCGGCACCCGCAGCTGTCAACAATCCCATAGTGTATTTTCATAGTTGGGTATTTTCACACCTTTAAAGTTTTGGTAGACTGCCTCATTCGTCGTGTTGGTTGCGCGCGTACGTACTGCCGATCGCGAGGTTCTGGGTGCAAATACTGGTTCGGGCATTGTTGGATTTTTCTAACTGGTGAAACGGTGTGTCCTACATTCCTCTGCCTATCTCTTCAGGGAATACAGGCGTGATGTAACGTTTTAAAAGTGTTAGTTGATATTATTAATTAATAGCACTTCCTACGAAATTTCAAAACTTTCCCTTCAGCGACTGACAAGTGAAGATGTACAAACAAACAGTTACTTTCTCACGTATGATATAATATTAATACATTGTATAAAACTTGCATACAAAAGTCTGACAAGTTTTGTTACGAGGCTGTTCATTTTATTACGTTTCAAACAAGTCTATGTAAGAAGTTGTTCCAAGATGTAATATAAAGTTTCTTATATTTACATATGGAAGCCGTCTTTGAGGTCTTATTTCAACCACGAGATGGAAACGTTGCTTTGAATGGAGCCGTGAGATGCTCTGAGATTGTCGTGTGGCTTTAAGAACGGCGATATTGTAGATGCGATGTATTTTAAGTAAATAGTTCAGAGAACTGTTATGTATGTATAAACAGAAATATATATCTGGCCTGTAAGGATAAATATATTTGGCATTCACTGCTTTCTGCCTACCCTGTAAGTGACCTGGTGTAACATTGGACCTGGTGTGTTTTAGCATGACGTTATATTACGTTTGAAATTACATAACACCACGCCTGTATTTCTCCGAAAAGGTAGGCAGAGGAGTATACACATGATTCGCTAGTCATGTTATATGTGCGGCCATGGAATAGGAGATGAGAAGTTGTAAATTAATATTGTAAATTAATATTATAAATTAATTATATTCAGTGACTAAGCAACTCTAGCTTGCTCAATATACAAGTTCAGAAACGCCATCGTTTAGGATCCATAACTAAATATCTATATACATATGTGTGTATATTATGTACCCTTTAAACGAGTAATAGGTACCTACTACTCCACGCAAGCTCATCCTTGTGCTTATGAGAAGTTATTGCGTCGCTGTAAGCTCCATGTCATACGGAATGTCGCGTAGAGTCGAGAGCAGACGGGAGCGACATTTAATTTCCCCGAGAGCTCTCTAGCTAGACTGATTTTTCCTTTGAGCTCTCGCAAACATTTATGGAGATATGTCATAGTAGGGTGTGGAGTTTTAAAACGCAGATGGATTATATTGGGGATAAATAATACTTTCAAAATAATATATGTATACATATATTGCATGAGACTCAGTATAATTTTATTCTGTATGGGACTTATTATATTTATTAAAAAAATATACGAGTAACAATTCGTTAAATATGGTGTGTCTGTGGTACCCAAGTTAAAAGATGTAATAAACATAGATTACTTGAAAAAAATTGGAATTATTTAAAAAGTTATAAGTATATGTAAATAAAATTACAGTGTGTTACATAATTTAGATTACATTACATATAAACATTAAACTCTCTTCGATTGCATAGTAAATATATATTATAATAAGATAACTAAAAGCTTTATCTGACGTTTCACGGGACAATTTAATTTTGACAATAAGAATTTTAATCTGGTAAATTTATTTATTTATTAAACGTCATAGCTATCATTACAGACATGGCCTAATGCGATAGAATGATCTTATTGTTAGTGTAAACTTATGAGAAAAAGAAAATAATGCTATAGTATTAATTATTCTTATCACATTGTCTCGCGAAGCCTTTACAGGTTAGATAGAGATCAATTACGTAATACAAAATTGCTGTCATGTAAAGGATTAGGAATGTAATAAATTTTGAAACGTTACTTTCAAAATTTCATTTTTAAGGCCAATTTAAATTTATAATTTCTCTAATTAGAATTCCTGAAGTCATTTTACTGTAAACTGGTCGGCCTACCTGTGTACTGTACTAACTTTTCTATTGTTAATAGTCTTTTTGAAATGTACAGTTTTGTTATAAAGTTATGATAGTTATACTATTAATATAATTGTAACTTACAAGCTATGTATTAATTCAAATGTTAGAAACCAATTTTCAAGATGTTGATTTTACTAATTTTCAGCCTATTTGTTATAAAGGGGGTTTTTGTTTCAAGTGTTTCAATTATGATACCTAGTTCGACACGGATATACAGTGGGTGGCCAAATTATTAGGAATACGCACGTTTCTTTGTAGTTTTAATTCCGAGCTATTGTTTGTATTATATTTATTCTTACATTTACAATGTATTTTATATGAAACAGATTACATAATACAATTTTTATCCGTAGCGCACTTATACATACGTTGTCGCACCGAGCGTTTCGTGGCCGGAAGCGTCTAAGCCGTGTTCGGAGCGGGTTTCCACGGGGCCATTGTTGCGCGAGGATGAGGCTGAAGCCACGGTATAGACACCCTCGCGTAATACATGCTTAACTTTTCAATGCGTACACCACGCGAGATGCAGCCCGCGCCACAATGGAACCTACTCCGTGATAATTTTCACTCAACGTCGGAGTAAACTCTACAGCGAATCTCTGAATCTTGTTCTTCATATTTCCATACCATTTTTATTTGGAACATATTCTTTGGTTTTTTTAGCTCTTTGAATGGAAAAAATGTGGTTGTGTGGATAGACGAAATGAGTTTTAAACACGTCGCTTATTAGTTGGTAATACGTCGTCGACAAACACTTGTTTCGGGTGTTTAGTAGAACCTTTGAATAATAGTCGTTTAAAATATGTGATTATTATAGGTATATACCTACACTGGGAATGTTAGCATGGGTTGATATGTTAGAAAAAACATGTTAAATTTATAAGTATTGATAAGGATCAATACCGATGTTTGCATCGTAATAATGAAATGAAACTAAAGGTTATTCAATCTGTAACGTTACAAGGCTATTATTTTCAATCAACTCTTCAAATACTTGTCTTCCTTGGTTCTTGAGATAGTGTAACAGAATCCCTAGGAATAATAATGGTTTTAGTAATCTGACTTAGTTAATGGATGGGCGGCACTCTGGCAGGAAGTGGCCTCTCGGCTGTCTTGATATCTACCTAAATCTGCTGATAAATGATCTTTCACTTGAATGGACCTGAATAAATCTTGCTTAAGTTAAATCGAGAGAGGGTTGTTGTTTTAAAATGAAATATGTTTTGGAAACAAAAAGGATTACAGCGTAGTATTTTAGATTCTAACCTCTTATCCCGCGATCTCGGGTTCGAACTATGACACGCATGTCTCACTTTACAAAATTATGTGTTCCTTTCAACAAAATAAAGTTATAGTAGTGCAAGAAAATATGTAGCCAATTACATATTCTAACGTTCTTCATGATGTACTATCAGATCTGTGTAATCAGATATTTAGTCTGTCCAAGACCAGCGTGACAAAATGTGATCTTCATTACAGTGGCTGTTCGGGTTGTATATGAAATGTAGAATAGAATTTAGAACAGATTGTTTTGGAGTCAGAAGTCTCCGAGCCGCGTGCGTCTGTAATGAGTGTGATAGACGTGACCACAGCAAGTCTGTGAGGACAGAGATATTTGGCACTAGGTATTCTCTGGCTACTCCGCTTGGGACCTGAAGTGATGATATTTATGTGGAACATTTCGTAATTGTAAACTCTCTTTGGTCGTGTTGGTCACAAGCGCGACTGCCGATCGAGAGATCCTGGGTTCAAATCCAGGGTCGGGCACTATTAGATTTTACAGTAGTGGCTCGGAGTCTGGACATGTGTCCTGGTGTATGGCAATACGCTCACCACCTATTCTTCCATAGTGGGACGTAAACGTAACTGGTGAAACGTGGGAATGTTCTACATTTCTTTGCCTACCTCTTCGGGGATTACAGGCGTGATGTTAAACGCATAAAGTTGTAATTTGCACATGTTTCGCGAAACTGTGCTTATATGAAATGCCTGGGACACATTCCCATCATTGGTTATTCAGGGGACATAGCGCGTTCCAGTTTTATATCAGACATGTCGCCTTGCTTACTAAAACTCCTTATCGCTGAATACGTAATAATACGTATTGTCAGACCAAGCTATGATCATTTCTGTTTCCGTTATAACATGCCCGCATATTCATAGATTCGTATTACATTTGATAAGATCGTTGTCTCTACATATTATTAAAACTGAGGTATAATTCACAGTAAATTATTATTAATGGGTTTTTTCAAACTTGAAATACCCAGTAGTAGTTTGGAGTCTGGATTCGTAACGTCACACGCTCGGACGAGGGAGTCGCATTCTGCTCGTAATAAATTAACCAAAGCGCGATACAATAATAATTAATATGTTAATAGCATAAAGCTGCATTGTATAACGCTGTGAATTTACATATCAATATATTAGGTATTTTTTATATCATCACGCCAGGTTCGTTATAAGGTCGGCAGAAAGCACCAAGTGCCAGATACCCCTGTCCTCACAGGCCTGACGTTCTGCTTCCTGTACGCTCGTGACTCTCTTCAAAATCACGCTGTTTTCGGAGGTCTCTGACTCTCCTATTGGCTAGTATTTGGCCTATTTAGTCTAGATACATATTATGTAAATATATAGGGTACATATATATATGTACATACATGTAAATATATATATGTACATAGTAGGGTCTTCCCTTTATTCTCCCCGAAAAAGTAGGCATATGAGCGTATTACATTCCCACGTTTCACCAGTTACATTAGTAATTGGGTAGTGAGCCTAATGCCATACGTCGGGCACAATCCAGACTTCGAGTCACTACAAAAAAATGTAAATAAGAAAAAAATCCAGTAGTGCACGACCCGGTATATGGACCCAGGACTTCCCAATCGGCAATCATTCTTGCGACCAACATTCTTGCGATCAACGAGGCAGCAAAATTATTATAGAGTACTAACAATTGTAAATTCAATATTTTTTACATATACAAGAAATTTTAAATAAAATCGTTGTTTACCTACATACAGTTGTAACAGAAAAAAGTAAAAACAACACACACACACACACACACACACACATGCAAATGAACAGTCGGTAAACATTATCGTGTGTGTAAAAAATACAAAACCAACCTGTCCGTCCTTGCGTCGGTTGTGTCACTGCGAATGAACTCTCGGTATGCGAAAAAGAACTACGCCAAATGGACATCCACGCGAGCGAGCTGCGCACGAGGACCGCACGAGATAAATAACTACAGTAGATAACGTGGGAGAGTACTTTTTATCAAACGTCCAATTGAACATCGACCTGTTAATTGTTTCATAGAGATCAAAGTCTAACAACAATAACAAAATGAAGTTTATTTCGATACATCGTATATTAAATCTGCTATAAATCTTATATAGGGGATCCATTTTAAAAATGTTACATTTTTTTACGTTACGTCACGTTATAAAGATTTCATTGCGCGTGAGTTATTGTGTGTGAGTTATTGTGTGTGAGTTATTGTGTGTGAGTTATTGTGTGTGAGTTATTGTGTGTGAGTTATTGTGTGTGAGCGACAATGTTCGCTCACCTGCATCTACTCGTACACAAGTTGCGCTATACAGACGAGTTGTAGTTTAATTGCGTTAGCGTTACAAAATGCTCAATAGAGCGGCAAATAGTCCCTTCTGCTCCACTTGCGGCCACGACCCTAAACATTGATAGCTACCCTCCGCCGGGGGTGAACTAATCTCGTCAATTTTATTCCGCCGTAGACCCCTGAAAAATGAATTTTCAGGTTACTCGCCTTACGAAATGGGGTAAATTGAGGCTGAATAATTTACTTTTCGGCTTTTCTTATCGCTCTTGGCTTGGTTGAAGTTTATTCTGATGCGGTTGGTAAGGTCCTGTAGTGTTTCCCTAATGCGGATAGACATATTTATGAGTGTGTTAATAGTTACTGTCACGTCATTCGTGGATTAATGACGTCATTTTATTATGTGTTATTTTGCATACTTTGATAGTCAGAATATAGGGAACTCTATTGTATGTAATTATGAGTCATTAGGTTCACCCCGTATAACGTAGAACGTATAATATCACTTAGAAAAAGTAGGAACACTACACACAACCTACCCTTCATGTTCACAGGCGTGATGTTCTGTAACAATTTAATATTTATGTTCATACATATATGTAATGTATAAACATCAGATTTTTGTTTAATTTAATAAATAAATGGATATTATACATATATTACACACAGCTACACGTGTTTCATAATAATAGAGAGATTTAATAACCTTTGCGTATGTATTTCTAATATTATTATTATGTTAAATTTAGAATTCTATATTCAAATATCATTTTCCATTGCATTCATGGCGTGCGTCGGTCGTTTACCGGTTCTCGAGGCTATGTGGGTCTCACCGGCACACACGGCGCCATACGATGTTTTATTTCTGGGCCATTTAGAGCCAGTGGGATGACGAAATGTCATGATTTTATTGGCCGATGAAACGAGAGAGGTACTCGCCGGGATTTGAATACGAGATTCCCGGCATGCGGAATTTTGACCCTTGACGGTCACTAATTGATCTCACTGTCTTGATCTCTCATGATCTCACAGTTATGAAGTGAGATACTTGACAGTAGCCCTTATGTCATATAAAAAAGCTGGTATAGAGTCAAGATGTGCAATTTCAAATACTATGTTGTAACCAACACATACTTCATTGTTCTCTATACATTTTCTTCCTACAGTTTAACATTTTCTGGCTTAACGAGGACAGAAATTAACGGCTCCCTATGAATACTAATGAAATTCTAATTAATGTTGGCACCAAGCAAAAGAAGGGAGACAGCCGACTGCATTCAGAGAATTCTCATTAAGATCTATTAGTCATTGAAACTGGGTCTCGAAGACGAAGTGCCGCCCGTCGAGAAGACGCAACGGTGTCAATAGAACAATCGACATACTTGCAGCTCGTTAGAACTGGAGACGGTTTTCATTAAGCACCAATACTGCGAAATGGTCTCACTAGTACTTGATAATTTATTTCAAACTACGAGTACCTCCTTTTTGTTTTATTGCCGTCGTCGCTTTCGAACAACTCATCATTCATCTGTGAACACCTGAACTTTAATATCAATTCACAGAGAAGGTTTATCTTGAGAATATGGGAATGTAATACGTAACAATTTATGTCATTTGAAAACTGTCGATCGAAAAAAGTTTAGGAACAACTCAGGTACCTTCAGTCGCCTGGAATCGAAATGCTTTGCTTTATAGGAATATAAAAAGAACGATATAAAGGCGTAAAGACAACAAAATGTCGCTTTTTGCTTGAATGTTTTACAAGTAAATTACTCGTTCATTCCGCTACATTCATTACTGAGCATTATTGTGTGCAGATTGTTTGCATAAATCGAACAAAGGACAGAGCGATGTGATTGATTGGCGCAAGCAATTATAAACCATTGTGTCGTCGTCTGGCTCGGAGTTCAGTCAGCTAATCTTATGCTACCAATCGATACGGGTTATGAGAGAGATATATGTATGTTACGAGTGGGATAGACATATGGTTCGAACGAAGCGATAAGATCGGCTGCCCTTTGAACTCGGAAGGTTGTAAGCTCCTGTTTCTGTAAATTGTAAGGCTGTAAAATTTGTTTCTATGTGTGTATTTTGGAACGAGTTACGCATTGCGTTCCTCGTTTACTCTGTATATTGACTTTATTTCTCGTTTACGTATACACGTTCCTTCAGTCCTGTTAGAGGCAGCTAACAGATGTCTATACGGAGTAGCGACCACTTGTGCTGCTGCTTGTTCCTGCGCTATGCTCTTCGCTTAAAAATACCATTTCAATTTCCTCCACAGTTTAACTAATGGTTACTAAAAATTACTGATTGTTTTCTGATGGAGAAGTCAGAAGTCTTCGAAAAGGGCGCGCGTGTATGGACACAGTGATGAACGTAAAAGCAGCATGTCGGAAGAATATTCGGTGCTCTGTCAACCCCGAAAGAGATCTAGCGTGATGGTACAATAGTAATTGTTGTGCTTCGTGGCACATTTTCCAAATAACTAAAGAGGGTAGTTGTAATATATTGCGTTTCGACAACGACTATATTGCATTCGGGCGAACGTTCATTAACGCTAGCAAATACAATTGCATGCATATTTGAAATTGTATGCAAATGCCCCACCGCTGTATGTACCTACTCCGCCTCGCGGCAACCGCCGCTGCTGTCCCCATCACCCTTTTGTTGCTTAATGAACATCTGTTTTATTGGACATGCAATCATATCTTCCATCATCGCCATGGATTGGTGATACAAATTAAAATCCAAACATGTTCGCTGCCAACCTTATAGAGGATATGACAGCTTTTTAGCTCCACTATTGGCCGCGCTAGCCGGACGCGTGTTATCATACTTTATACGCATTAAAGAATATTATAGAAAACTCTAAGGTGTGCATGTTTCCTACTTTATTGTCATTCACCATTACATCTAGTGATATTTCATCTTCATCATCACCATCATTAGCCTATTGTAGTCCACTGATGGACATTGGTCTCCCTTGACGGGTTATCCCCAATGGGGATATCCCGTTAACCGTTAACCCGGGATGGTTACCCAATAGTAATCCCCATGCTGGGCATGCGAGTTAGGGATTGCAGAGCAGAGCTTTTCGCACCGCCTACGTTACTGCCCATAGGTTAAGGCATGTGGCTGTGACTCGACAGACCAGATATTTCATCTTAATATGCTCTTGTTTTGTTAAGGGTGCGTACTAGCATGAGGGAAACATAAGGAACCCCGGAGTACGAGGCTGCATTTTGAACCACTAAACTCTCCTCACTATGTAATACCCCACCTCACAATAGGTTAACCCTATATTCTTTGGGACTATGGGATGCATAAATGGGTGTACTACAATCCTCTGCCTATCCCTTCCAGGGAGTACAGGCGAGATGTTGTATAGTTGCTACTGCTATTTTATATTAAACTTTATTGATTTCAATAGTCATTATTACTTGGGCTATTCCCTGTTAGTGGTGTAACATAATATTAAAAACTGTAGCTGGAATAATCTAAGTCTAATGGGCATGACCCCATGGTAATATTACTCCATAGCAATACCATTCGCTCTCAATGTCTTTATGTTCTCCACATCGCTATGAAGTCATTCATTCTTCGCCGGTCACTGGTCTATTTACATTGCAATTATGCATATTACTAAGTAGTGAATATGCAAACTACATGACGTCTGGCATATGCATGGGTCACATGCATGGAATGGTACAGTGTGTTTGTTATTTGAATTCAACCACGCAGAAATTAACGCGACATTTGCGAGGAATGTGCTTCCCCTCTTTCTATCTGACTGACCCTACGTATACCTACAGTACAGATAGCAAGTTGCCGTCCTTGTTTTATACACGTCCATGTGTTATACTAAACTAAATCTATAAATATTGTGAAATTAAAGGAATCCCTGGTATTTACTTAGTACCATAGACTACTAAATGAGATACGCGAGATGCGTAAATAAATTCTGCGAATTATATGCGTTTCATTCGGTTTAACAGTAGTGAAAGAGTTTCGTGCCCGGCAGTAGATCGTAAAAAGGAACGCAGTCGTTAATCAGTTATGTTGTCTGTCGTCAGTGTCCAATAGTTTATGAAATTATTGGAAAACATGTTGAAAAGGCTTGAAGGGATGTTGAAAAGACATGAAGGGATGTTGAAAAATGTTTAATTAATGTAAATTATAAAAATCAAAATATAGTTAAAGCACTGTAGTTAAAAGTACAGTCTCTTGGTTGCGAGTGCGACTGCCGAACGGGAGGTCCTGGGTTCGATTCCCGGGTCGGACACTACTAAAAATTTTCTA
>DWFO01004669.1:0-11161 GCA_018246595.1 Mimoniades nurscia nurscia
TTGCCAGATCTGGCGCAGCGTAATATTCTAGCTGATAAAAGATTGGTAAAGACGTCCCTGAGTCGCCCCAGATTTAACGCAACTGTTATTTTTGGGTCATAACTCGCTTGCCTCTTGGCACTGTTATTCTTCTTCAATTGCCTGGAAGCTACAATCATAAAAAAATGCCAATAAATGGTATTTTGTAATATAAACCAAAAATTCAATTATTTTCCATTCTAAATCTAAGAATGTGTTGAACATTCACTTTTTTAATCCGTATGGATATTCTTGAATAATTTCTTTGACATTGTATTATTTCTATGTATAATAATATTATGTATAATAATTACAACAATAAATACTGTATAACAAATACAGTATCACTCATAGAAGATAAAATCATTGCTGTGGATTTAAGTGTGATATCAAAAGAAAAATTAATTATTATGGATACAGCCTAAATAACAATACCACAAACGAGTAGTCGTAAGTCCAATGACGAACGAGCCGAGGCAGGCACCGACCAGACGTCAGAAGTTGAATTTGCATGTCAAATTCACCCGATTGACGTGTTGCGAAGCTCGGTGTCCTCGCTATCACACCGATGTGTATCGAAACCAACACGGACAAAGTTTTGTAAGCTTTCACAAGGCTTTATTGTATTCATACACCGCGAGCAAAGCGTTATTTTTTTGTACACTTTCTAAAGAGGATGGATCAATACTAAATATTGTTTAGTGTATAGTATATCAATTTAAACTAACATTCAATCCTTCAACACGAAGAACAATTCAAATTTATTTATATCCACTCATTATATTATTTATATTTCATAGAGTGACGTATACGTAACTGTTGAAAGTTTGTAGAATACTACACTCCTCTGCCTAACCCGGCAGGATTAACAGGTGTGACGTTACATTTTGTTATTTATATCTTGCGGTAACATGAATAACTATATTTAAATTAATCAAAATATAATAATCATAAAATAAATTCATTAATCACAAACACGTGAAAATTAAAAAAATATATAAAACAAAGTGAAAATATATTTCGATTCATTGAATATCATACGCTATCAGTTACATAGTATATTCCTTATTCAAACAAGGAATTTTAATGTAACAGTGTGACAGCGTCTGACTCCCAAGCCCGGGGCTATAAATTTCCGTTCTCCACAATAGTTACAGAGATTGCACCTGTGAGTCTCGGTGCTGTCTGGGGCGAACTTGGCGCCGCGATAAATCCCCCCAAGTTTCCCGCGGGCCGGGCAAGGCAAATTGAGTTAACTAGTTAGCTTATGCATATGTATCACTTTTCTATTGAAATCAAATAAAATATGCTAACACAGTATCGGACGCAAGTTTCTTAGTTATGAATTTCTGACAGCTTGTTATCTATTCGTATTTTTATTCCTTGTATTTCGGTATGATTATATGCATAGAGAAAATAATTTTAATACTTAATCCTGTTAAACCCAGTGCAAAGAGCTTAATTGTGAATAATAAAAATATTAAACGCTAGTTTGTGCGCAGTTTAAAAGCATGATTTTATTCACGCTTAAAAGTCACTGGTGAAACGTGGGAATGCTCTACATTCCTCTGCCTATCTCTTCGGAGATTACAAGCGTGATTACTTTTTTATTACGTTTTATAATGTTATTTGAAATAACTCGTTGCAATAAATCGACTGGTTGCAACTGCGACTGCCGAACGGGAGGTCCTGGGCCGATTCCCGGGTCGGGCACTACTAAATTTTCTAATTTAGATTTTCTAGTAGTGGCTCGGAGTCTGGATATGTGTCCGGTTATGGCAATAGGCTCACCATCTATTCCATCGCGGGATATAAAAATAAGTGGTGAAACATGGGAGTGTTCTACATTTTTCTGCCTATCTCTTCGGGGATTATTGGCGTGATGTTACTTTTTTTTAATATGAACCTTTAAAAGGCTGTTGTTAAGTTATATTCTAACTTAGACGACGCTTTGCTACCGTTTGTGTTGTTACGTTTCTTAATAAGCATCTATGCACATGAAGACACTTAATAGCTAGTAAATAAATTATCATCAACCCTACTATTTTTTACAGTACTGGCCGCGAACCTCCCCTCAGATACATAGTCGGTGGAGATCGAGCCATAGTCTGCCGCACCGGCTGGGTGCCTGTTGGCTTACTTTGTCCACCGCACTGCACGGTGTGGAGAACGGTCCACGGCGGTTGCTACGTTTCTCTACAAGGTCACAGCTAGGTTAGTAAGGTAAACTTAAGTAAGGCGTCTCGCTCTTTTATGGGGAACTATATTTACTTCTACAATAAAATACCAAAAGGCATCATTAACCTTTTAGATAAAAAACTTAAATCTATTATTAAAGAATCTCTGTTTATAAAGCTTATTACAAAGTAAACGATTATTTAAATGATAAACATACCTGGGGTGATGTAACTCCAACCTCTCAATAAAATATGTAGTTTATATTTTAACAAATGCTTACTTTAAAATATACAGTAGCACACCTATGGAGTTTATTTCGCCTCTTCTTCTCCATAGCGAGGCATTTTCCGAAGCAGTCATTTTGTCTTAGAAAAAGTTTCTAATGAACCAAATTTTGATTAACCTTTAATTTTTAAGTAATTGATATCAAAATACAAAAATATATGTGCTTTTAAAGAACTTAAATTTGAATAGAAGGCAAATAAAGGTATATTAAATAACTACATAGTAGAGCACAGCTTTTCTTTCGTTGGCTAAACGTCGACCGAGCCAAGCGACATCCTTAACAAAATCTTATGAGTTAAATTTTCAGCCAGCGTTCGCTTCAACTAACAACGGGAACTAGTTGTCACACTGAAGATGGGGAAGCGATAAACGATTATTACTTATGAATTAACAATTGCTACGTAACTACGTTTCTAATTAATAGTTTAATCTTTTCTTATTAATAGTTTCAATATTTCAGAAAAATAAGGCTTCCGAGAAATGTCACAATTATGTATACCTATATACAGTTTTTTAACCTTTTATATGTATCTTTTATACAGTCTGTATATAATCAGTATTAGGAAGTGATATCTATAACTCCGATTGTCTTTTATATGTATCTTTTATACAGTCTGTATATAATCAGTATTAGGAAGTGATATCTATAACTCCGATCGTCTTTTTATTGTTATCCTTACTAAAACTCGTTTTACTTAAACTCACATTCACGTGCCGATTAAGAGGTCCTGGATTGAACTCCCGGGTCGTGCTCTGTTGGATTTTTCCAACTTAGGTTTTGTAGTATTAGCTCGGAAGCTGGATATGTGCGCGGTGTATGGCAGTAGGCTACCACCTATTCCATGACAGGACGTAAACAGGAAAGTATGCTACACTCCTCTGCCTACCTCTTCGGGAATTACAGATATAATGATGTTACTTTAGTAGGGACCGGGGACGGTTTGCGGTAACAAGCGCGCTGTACCACTCGGAGGCAGTTTCAGCATCGCTGTATAACACATTCATCACATGTAAATGAACGCAAATCTCTCATTCAAACTTTATTACAGTTTCTCTTAGATGCAGGCAGTTTGATGTCGTATTGCTGAAAATGTGTTGTTATAATATATACAATATACATGTATGGAAACACGTAAGTAGTTTCTGAATGAAATGCGATACATTTGTAACGGCGTGTGACTCTCCTCCGCCATCATTCCATCGCTGCGCCTGTCATTCCTGTCGCCTGCGTGTTGCGGCCAGTCCCTAACACACCATATAAATGTATTTTACATAGATTTTTCAGCAGACCTTTTAGGTCGTTAGACATTTACGTGTTCAACATTTTTTCATACAAAAGTATTAGTGAAACGCTCCAGTACAAGACCGATCAAAAATATTGTCGAAACACTTTTTAAGCTCGCGTAGGTGTATGCGGGGCTTATGAATAATAAGAAATGTATTATTCATTATGATTTAACTTGCCCTATGAAACTTTTTAGCCCTCGGTGAAATTAATTAAAAGTTAGATTAAAATGACTTAGGTTACATAATGGTGAAAAATCGTTAGACGCCAGCAAATTACATAATACATACATACATATTTACAACGGATTTATGGACGACATATCTTCATACCGATTTTTGGTTTAAGATTTTTGGAAACCAACATAAGAATACCTGTTGATCAATACGACTACCTCGTGATGGTCGTCATAACCCCTTTTCAAGTTTCGAAACTCCTCCGCCCCCCCTCTTCTACAATGATAAGGGTTGAGATCACAGTCTACCACGCCCCGCTCAAGTGCGGGTAGGCACGCTTCACACATCTTAGAAAACATTATGGAGAAATGTAAGGCGTATAGGATTCCTTCCGACTTTTTTGTCTTTTTTTTTATTGAGCATTAATCTTGGACATTACAACGAGTAATATCTACTTGTTTTAAAACGCGCGTTATACAAAGGTTTGCAACGTGTCATGTCTCGAACCTAGAACCCCGGTGCGGGAGACTGCATGCTACTACTACTAAGCCGTCACTATTGTAGGATTACTTAACGGAACGGAAGGGCTAGGTTAGATGCAAACGCGACTGCCGATTTAGAGGTCCTCGATTCAAATCCCTGATTGAGCACTACTGGATTTTTCTAATTTTAATTTTCTAGTAGTGGCTCGGACTTACGAAAGTCGTCAGGTGTATGGCAGTAGGCTCACCACCTATTCCAATTTCCATAGTAGGCACTAAGTAAACGTAAATGTTGACACGTGGCATTGTTTTGTGTTCCTGTGCCCACTTTTCGGGGATTACGCGATGTTACATTCTTATATATTAATCTTAATTATTAAAAGTAAAGTTCGTCATCGGCTAAGTTCGTAACACCCCTGGAGACAGCCGCACTGCCCCCGAGCGCGCGCTGCTCTACCTGATGAGAAACAAAATAATATACAAAATAAATCATAATGTAGGTCCTGGGTTCGATTCCCGGGTCGAGCACTACAAAATTTTCTAATTTAGATTTTTTAGTAGTGTGCTCGGAGTCTGGATATGTGCCCGGTATATAATGGCAATAGGCTCACCACCTATTCCATCGTGGGACTTACAAGTAACTGGTGAAACGTGGGAGTGTTCTACACTCCTCTGCCTACCTCTACGGGGATTACAGGCGTGAAGTTACTTTATAAATCATAATGTCTCCAGTCGCAGCGCGAGCGCCGGTGGCGGATGGCGCCGAACCGTTAACTTTTATCGTATTACCCGCGTGTGGATTGAAAGTAAATTGTTCGTTTTATTTTTATTCCATTTGCCTTGCTGCGATCGTAAAAGAATTTCTGCTTTATCCGACACAGTACGTACTAACAGCAGCCGATCAATCGGAATCCGTATCGTAACACAATTCATACGTTTTGCTTGATATTTGTTTTATATTCCACTACTGGGCACGCCTGTTCCACAGCATCGGATCGAGTTTCTGGACATACTTTATGACATCATCGTATCCAGTCAAATCAGTAGAGAAAAAGGTTAGTTACCTGCAGCGTTAAATATTACGCATCCCTCTGATCCCCCTCCCTACCTGTTGTTTAAATGTACTAATCGAAGACGTCTTTACAACAGCTTCTTCTGAAATTCAAAACGGATCTACATTGCTATACCACTGCAATGACTGCTAACTCGACAGATCGCTTGCACTCTGTAACCTGATCACAGTCGCTGACAATCCGCTTTGAGTTTACCTTGTCTCTTCACTTCACTGTTTACTCTCTTTATATTACTGTGGCGAGCGTCTTGGATAACCGTACCCTTTAACAGCCTTGTTGGTATCTAAGAGTTACTGCCGATTAAGTTCCGAAATGGAGTGTGTGAGCGAGAGTACATCGGGTGTGGTCTGCGCGCTGCGGAGTACACTGTCGTGTCGGCTAACGTGCCGACCGGCCACAGTGCAGAGCTGTTCGATCGGCAAAACCGGCGTTCGAGAAAACGATATCGTATTTACGCCGTCTACCTCATAAATTACACTTTTATTGATATGGAAATCGTGCCATAATATGCTAATATGTTCCTTTGAAGTCATTTCATACTGAGTTTATATTTATAGCACAATATATTTGAGTTCGAATGAAATATCACAATTACAAAACGCGAAAGAAAAGCAGTGAAAGCAAAGTTGACGTAACGTCCTCAACGCCGCACACACTCATAAACACACACACACGTTTGCCACGAAACAGTGCCGCGGGCGCGATCCTCATTTGCTGTAGTAAAGACTTTTTACATCGGCGACCGACTAAGCCGACACTAATAACTCAAAGAGCCATCGCGCCCTGTTATTTTTAATATCGCTTCGAACCCGCCGCTCGGTATTAGAACTTCATGTTTTGTATCAATCGTGATATTATACATGTAGAAATAACCTCATATAGATAAACGTAATGTTACTACATCGACACGTAACGCACGTTACGGAGCCGGCGGAGAGCAGCGTGCGCCAGGTACGCACCTGGCGTCCTCGCAGGCTCGTCGTGCTCTGGACACGCTCATTGCTCCGTTCACACATACAAGCCGTTTTCGCAGTCTTCATGAATAAATATTAGATAAATGAATTCTTCATTTAAATGTCTGCTCAGCCGCAATTCGAACCGAGCGGTGGACGGCAGGCGTGTATTGTAAACTTTACATCTAAATCATCTGTTCTTGAGACAATCAACTGTCTGCTAGGACAGCTATAAATACACATTAAGAATAACATTATAGGGTAGAAATTGATAAAGAGGACTGAAAGTCTTACCTGAAAGCAGTGAATTCAAATCACGGTACGCATCTCTTGTTATTGATGTTATTAGTGACATTGATTCTTAACAGGCAGATGAAATTTGCGTTTTAGGAAGGATTACTCTTTCTGAATGTAGCGAAGAAAACCACGGTGACAAGCCTACACTTACCTCACCGTGCGCTGAGTCGGGACGGCGGGGGTTGTGGGCGCCACCCTGCTTGTCCTCAGAGACAACCCAAATCACAAAGTGGAACGATGAGAGAATGGATGTTCAACTTATAAGAATGTAAGGCTGTGCACGATGCTGTAGCGAAAACCAATGAGAAATAGTGTCGCCAAGAACGCTAGAGCAGAGTGAATTGTTACGAAACTTGCAGCTTGCGACTAGAATAAACAGTCGCCGTCGAAGTTCCAAATTGAAAACGCTGGAAATCGAAAATAAGATGAAGCTAATCCTTTGGTTCCTTACTGTTTCTGGTTGATTAATATTAGCTTTGATTTTTATTAAATCTTTAAACTTATAAATGTTATGTTTTATAAACGCAAGATTAAACGCAGTTACACGAATACGAATATCATTTGGAGGGAGTATACCTGCTGTTCTGGTTGCGAATAAAATGCGAAATAAAGATTTGAAAGAAAGAAAGTAAAGAAAGAAAATAACTTCACGCCTGTAATCCCCGTAGGCAGAGGAATGTAGAACATTCCCATGTTTCACCAGTTGTTTTATACGTTCCAAGGAATAGGTACGCCCATAGCCATACACCGGGTACAAATACAGACTCCGTGCACCTACTTGGAATTTTAAGTTGGATAAAATACTTTGTCCGACCCGGGCATCGAACCCAGGATGTTATGTTTAGCAAGCGCGCTTGCAACCACGTAGAGGTCAAATATTTAAGTCAACGACCTAAAAGTTAAATAATTTAACATGTAAATGATTATGAAATAGCTATTAGGAGTCACTGATATAAGGAGTTACCGCGAGCATAGAGCAAGGCGACATGTGCAAATTTTGTTCAAACTCTACGATGAAACAGTAATTCAACATCACGACGACCGTATTGCAATCCACTTCCAATGTCTGTTATGTACAAACTTAGATTTCGATAAATGAAGTGAGTAAACAAGTTCGTGTAAAAGAAGAAGTTAATTTGGAAGTCACCTCGCAGTTCGCAAGTGACCGCTTCATAGATTTGTTGTGAACCCATATGTAGATATTGTAAAAGCTCCTCAACCGTCTCTCTCTATCGTTAAATCTGTACGAAACTCATTCGGACTCGTCACTGCAGTGCGAATAACTGTGCTAGTCACACTCACCGTGTTCAATAAGCTTCATATTGGGGTATTCTCGGAGCTCTGTGACATACAGTTCTGAAAAGCTTAAAAGATGGCAAAATAGGATTCCATAATCAGAATATAGCATTTAAAAAAACTTAATGTATTGCAAAGACATAGCCAATTATAAAACATAATCCACAGCTGATTTCAAAAGAAACTGACGCTTGCAGTCTATGAGTATTATTGTTTTGTAATTACTGAATAACTTAGAACAATTTTAATACATAAGTAACGTATATTAAATTTCATACCTGTTACATTCAAAAGAATATTTACAAAAACTTTGAAGTATCACGTAAATTGCAATCACAAAGTTGATCAATACAGTGCTAATGAAAATAGTAAATCTATTAAACTATTGCATAGTTACAATCCCCAACTGACATTTACTGTTATATAACAGAGATGAATAAAATCGAACGGCAAATTAAAAGTTACCCACCAATAACGTGGCGCTAATAAAAGTCGATAGCGAAATTATTGGTGTGAAATTGCTCGGTCTATCAGAACGTGTGTAAGTATTCCCAGGGAGGACCGACACGTTTGTGAGGCACGAAATAGACGACTAATTAGATAGTAGAATACGGAGTCTATTCAGAGATATTCGTAAAAAGAATATTATCGAAATATGTGCGTTTTATAAGAAAATTGTATTTTATAGATGACATTTTAACGACATAATTATGTCAATATTTTTTTACTACTTTCTTAATCGCATGAACTACATATATGTATATGTCGTTCTTAATTTGAAATCGAAAAAGAATTCAATTAAGAATAATACATTTTAGGTAGGAAGAGGAGTGCAGATTACGCCTGCGCTAATATATTAAATTCTACATCCCATCATGAATAAAATTGGGCGGTGAGCCTATTGTCATATACTGGCTTTGGACTGACACGTTGGTGCAGTGGTTAGTGAACCTGACTGTTGCAGCAGGGTCGTGGGTTTGATTTCCACCCAGAATAAATATTTGTGTGATGAACACAAGTAATTGTTCTGTGTCTGGGTGAAAAAAAATATATCTATTTAAGTATACATTTACACGTATATACATAATTATGTAGTTTAGCAGCCGTCTGGTTATTATACCAAAAGTTCTGTTGATGCTTACTTTGGGATCAGATGGCCGTGTGTGGAGAAGTCCCAGAAATATTATTATTATTAGACTCGGGATCAACTATTAAAACTTCCAAATTAAAAAAATCCGATAGTACTCAACCCCAAATAAAAATCAGGACCTCTCGATCAATAAATTATACTTCCTTTCGAAGTACGAGTACATGTCACAATAGTTAGAATTATACACAACATCATTATGCGTAACACGTACATGTTACGACGGAAAGGAAAATATGAATGTCTTACTAATTAATGTATCAATCATAAGGCGTATTATTAGCGAATCAGATCGTATCAACCCTGCGGCGGGCTACCATATATTGCACTGAGGCTATTGGTAGCGCCTGACGTCAAGACAGAAATAAATTACTATGACAACTTAATTTACAGCCTACTTCAGTTACGGGAAGGGGCGCGGCCACCGCTGCATCAGACACATCAACAAATCAAAGCTGTTAGTCGTGGCGCCTCCAAAAATTATACAGCAAATTAAATAAATATCGTTTATTTCATTGTATTCAGAAATAAACTTTGAAAAGATTTCGATTTAAAGAATCCTTTTATACCACAACGTCCATTAAAAGAATGAAGGATATTATAAAGAAATGCTTAATTCTGAAGGATATTTTTTTAGAGCTTCATATAGTGTCATGTTGTCATATACGCATATCATTAGCATAAAAATTAAAATCTTGAAAAGTTTGTTAATTTCTGGCCTCATTTCATGTTTTATGTTCCATGGCGGGTTCCATGGCGGGCAGAATTACATATTTACTTCTAACTACTCTAACTAAGCACTGTTTCTTTATCTGCTTATAATTATTATTTTCTTACCAATTACAAATTTCACTTAGAATTTCGTAACTTTGCAAACAACAACGTTGCTAACGGAAAAGATTATGATCAAACACAAACCGTATTCATTACACGTGGATTGAATTCATTAGAAATAGATTTCGTCCTGTTTTCACTACACTAGTTATCTCTTGATTATGAATTAGGCTGTGTATTTTTATAGATATTGTTTTTAGTAAGCTCTCGGCTAATCCGGGCAGCGTGTTGGCGTTAGCAAATTGGATAAATACGCCTTCCGTCGGATTATGTTCGTAGCATAATATTCGATGTGGGAGCTACTAGCGGAACCAAATTATATTTTAGGCGGATTAACTGCTCTATAAGAATATTATTATTTATTATTCATTAAGTGCCGCGTACCAATATTGTGTCAGCCTGTTAATATTAAATACCTCAATGTTTTAATATTCCACAATCAGTATAGTCCTATAACGATAATACTCGTGCTGAGCGATATACGAGCAGTTGCTGCGCATGGCCGCGGCTGTCTGGACCACATGGGTCCGATACCGACCAATGAGAGTTAGGAGTCTTCGTAACTGGCGTATGTGTATGAAAAGAGCGATCCACTTAAATAACCATATTACCAATTTGCATAGAATATAATTCAATATTATTGAATTATCGTACTCCGAACGTATATACAAATATACCCGTGAGTCCTAGCATTTAAATACACTTATATAATATTCTTATGTTATAGCAGTCGCATAGAACCTTCCATTAGACCAACAAGTTGTATTAAAGATAAGTAAATCAGGAACTAAGCACTACTAAAGTAGACTTTGTCAAATTCAAATCTCATTTATTCAAAATTGGTTCATAAGAACATTTTTTGTACGTCCAAATGATGCTACCACCGCTTCGGATGATGCCTCGCTATGGAGAAGAAGCGGCGAAAGAAACTCCATAGGTGCGCTATTGCATCTTTTAAAAGAAGCATTTAAAATAATACAATATCCTTAACTAAATTTATTGTGGAGCTGGAGTTACATCACACCAAGCATTTTAATCATTTAAATAATCATTAACTGTGTTTGGCAATAGGCTCACCACCTATTCCATCGTGGGACTTAAAAGTAACTGGTGAAACGTGGGAATGTTCTACATTCC
>DWFO01004670.1:0-11161 GCA_018246595.1 Mimoniades nurscia nurscia
AATGCTAGAGAAAGGATCATAATTTTGACGTAACATCGCAACATCATGCCTGTAATCTCCGAGGAGGTAGAATAAGGAGTGTAGTACACTGCCGCGTTTCACCATTTTCCTCCCACTATGGAATAGGTGGTGAGTCTATTATCACACACCGGGCACACATCCAGACTCCGAGCCACTATTATACAATCTAAGTTAGAAAAATCTAGTAGTGCCCGATCCGGGATTTGAACACTGGACCTCTTGATCGCCAGCCGCGCTTGCAACCAACGTGATTAGAGACGCAGTCAAAAGTAGCAATAGTTTTGAATGGGTGTAAATATTATGAACAAAATGCGATTCGAACGTCCATTTGGCGCGCGCCCAGCGTCCGTGTTCGCACTCGTACACCTAACTGCTGCCACGAGTCATATTGTTTCACGAGCACAGGTGCTGCACAGGGCACGCTCGCTCAACACGTCCGCCGGTTTTTTGAAGATTAAATGTCCACAAGATTATCTAACTATGTCGATCATTATTATCGTGACATCACGGGGATACGTAATCGAAATCATTATGTATATATACTTTTGTAGCGATTATTTATTATTATTCTAAAAGTTAAGTTTACTTAAAACGCATCGCCTTAAAATCTACGCACGACACGTGAAAATGCTTATATTATGAATAAAATATTCACGCCAGGTCCCAAAAGATGTAGGCAGAGAGAAAACATCTTACACACTTAACGTGTTTCTTGTTCACTCATCTCTCGTATATGAAGGCCGGCTTCGGATACTTTAACTTCTTCCCATTAGCTAGTATCCGGCCTAAATGCTCATATGTATGGTTTAATACTAAAATATGCTCTTTCAATTCCCATAATGTTTCAGTCAATCTCCCGATATGTATTCCACAGGCTTTTTCTATATGAACGTTTTAATCTCGGCACGATGGATGACGAATCGTTCGCGAACCATCATAATATCCTTTTGCACACAATAATAGCGAAACGAAATATTAATCATTGCAATAAAGTGAATCATCGCGTTTGTTTCACATGAAGTACGAAATTTTGTATTAATAGCTCGATGCAGTGTCCGTGTCGGGGCGGAATAGGAGAACATTCCTAGATCCCATGCTCACAAAATTCCCAAAATACTCTATACATACATTATATCTCCGAGGATATCGCGTACTTTAAAAAGGTTTCCCCCACAACGCAAAAATAAAACATAAAAGATTAAGACGTAGATTAACGCTGATATCGGAGCTGCCATAATATTTGAATGTACCTACGAGTACGTCATTTCGACATAGATAAGGAACAATTTCGCGTTTAGTATGTCTCACTAAATACGGGAAAATCGAAATAATCTCTAGCGAAAATTGCTTAAATTTCTTCTTAATACAAGATATTTTAGCTAACAAATGTTTATAGCACAACAAAACATGCGGCCTGTATTACCCACAAAGGGCAGGCAGAGGAGTGTAGTACTCCCACGTTTCATCATTTATACATCACATGTAATAAGGGCTGAGCCGATAGACATACAACACAAATCCAGACTCCGTGATACTAAGAGGAATTTCAAGTTCAAAAAAAGTGCTGACCCTGAGAATTGAATCAAGGACCTTTCCAGTCGCGCTCGTAAACACTAGGCCAACGAGGCGGTCAATGTTCATAACATAATATGGGTTGAATTCAAGCGGATTCTACCCGCATTATTGTTACACGATACGGAGGTGTTCTATTACGACAGTTGCCACTGACCTCTAATGTTACGTGTATTTATGGAAGTTTAAAATTATACCGGCATTGTTCTCATCGCTTCGTGAAGTATGAAAAATATGTGTAGCCTATTTCTATTTCATTTGACGATTGACTGGTTAAGTGGTTAGCCGTATTGATTGCTGAAATTGTACATAGTGGGTTTGATTCCTATGCAAAACTTTAATTTTTGCGATGCACGTGATAGTATAATCTACGTACCTATAGGTGAGTGTTAGTTTATCTACAATTATTATTAAGAAAAATATATGTATAGGTATTGTTTGTTTGTCAGTTATTATCTGTTAACTATAGTATATCTGGCCGCCATATGTAATAAAGGCTTGGCGTAATTTGGGAGGAGATGGCCGTGCGTGTATTCGTAATGTACACATGTATTATTATTATTACTACTATTAAATGTGGTCGGTGCAGTGTTGGCGGCTTGGCGGTCGCAACCGGTATTAAATCGCACCTATAATATCTGTTATTAATTACAAACGCTATTCAACGAACGAGTGCTAATAATTTGGAACAACCTCGTATTTCAGTCTCTGGCTACTTTTATAACAGAATCGCGAACATAACCTGCAATGATAGACATAGAGATTTGGACTATTGTACATAATAAGAATTTTAACACCTCGATACATGTATTCACGTACACAAGTACGGAATATATGACGATATGATACATCCAGCAAACTCTACATTTGCAGATCAACAAACTGCAGAAACTGCTCGAGGCCAGTCGGAGGATTATCGGAAGGCAGGCACGACGTAAACTACTAGACTATCAAATAATCGTTCCTATGAATATTACGCAGAACCACAACACATCCACCATACAATGTATATTCGAGAGCGGCGCGGTGTTGATGTGAATTGAAAATCGAAGAAGCGATATATTTTTCACGTTTATTCACGTTATCGAGCTTGATTTGCGATAAGCTTGTCCATGCCGTTCGTTGGCAATCTTATCATCAACATTGATAATAGTTAAAGTGTCAGTGTGTTACGCGCTGTGCGCACCGACGGTACTAGCGGCCAGGACAGGTAGCCGCAACTGCATCTCCGACCACCGGTGTACATATTATATATCAGCGTTCCCGTCTCCTGGCGACCATGAAGGGGACTCGCGTTTGTTTAATGTTGTTGTTAGCAATCCTTGCGTAAGTCTTTCGTTTTATTTATACTCGCTTTATATTCGACGCTAATTAGTAATAGTACAGGTGCTAATTTAGTACATTTGCATCATAGCAATGTTAATTTTGGAAATTAAATATTATATAACTGGATATAGTCACATCTGTAAAACACTGTGTTTGTAATTGACGAATTTCCATATTTCAACATTCATAGGTAAATTCGATTATATCCAGTCGATTCGTAAGCATGTTATTAAGTGAGAAAGATATGTTACATATTCTCAAATAATTCACAATTTCGGTAGGTTTCATATTGGGAACATATAATATTGGATACGCCCTAACAGCTATCGTTTTCTTATCTATGGTACTTAGTAATTTTACGTCAGCTCGTTACGATAATACAAAAGACACTTATTTGATTTTGAAAGTCACGTGTAATAAATAATCCGAGAAAAAAATTCACTTTCAGATGTGGTATTGTGAAAGCTCAAAGCGAGGACAATTTGGAGATTCCCATTGAGAGTGACAATCAATTTCCTCCAGATAACCACTCGGAGAATGATGGTGTTGTAATTGAAGGTAGTGGTGCGGGCGTGGTTGAGGATCCTACATCACAAACTACCACTGAACTTAGCGCTGCGCCGAAATTAGAGGAAGTCGAACCTACTGCAGTTGTTCATAATGAAATAATTTCCAATGTTGATAATGAATCCTCTTGCCCAAAACAATGCGTATGCAATACAGAGGGAGACGAATTCGTGGTAAACTGTGCAGGATACGGTCTTACTGAATTTCCGAGCCCTATCAATCCCAAGACAACAAAACTAAATCTACAGAAGAACAAATTAACGGAAATCCCGAAAGATGTGTCTCTGCTAAAAAATCTGAAAGAACTTAATGCGAATGACAATTTGATCATGGAATTAGCGCTAGGAGTGAGTATTAAATATATATCTATTTAAATACGTAGTTCTAAATGTACTAAAAATTACTGTCAATGAAACAAACATTTATTATTTCTTTCAGTCCGTCAGTGAGTTGCCGGAGCTGCTGGTATTAAAATTAGCAAACAATCGACTTATTGAGTATCCAAAAGATTTAAAAAACAGTTTATCGCTAACAAAGTTACAAGAGTTGGATCTGGGTGGCAATGATATGAGAACGGTAATTTTCTAAATAAATATCTATTAACATTCTTGTTAAAATGTAATATTGTACCTCATACTTAAAAAAAACATTTTTTTCTAGGCGGTAACAGCAGAAAACTTTTTGGGATTCACTAATCTACGCAAAATAACATTGGCAACATCTACCACAGAATTAGTCGCAGATTTATGCAGTAATTTAAAAGATACTCTTGAAACAGTTTGTACCGGATCGTGTGACAAGGAATCTTCAGAATGTCCAGAAGCTCCTCAAAATATCGACTTAGATTTAATTGAAGCGACACTACCTGGCGCGATAGCTTTGGATAACTTTATAGGCAATGACACAGAAGACGCCGACCCTAACATGAATATCCCAATAAACATAAACACAGAGAGTAAAGAACACGTTGACGTATCTCCAATAACTCCAGCAACAAACGCTGTGGAAATTACAACCGGCACCAGTAGCACGACGAATGAATTTTCACTTCGTGCTGCGGTCAACAACGCACCTGTCGAAATTGCTCCATCCAATGCTGTCGTGAACACCCAAACAGACCAACCCACTGGAACAGAGGGCGATGTGAAGATCGGAGCCAAAACCGCGGATACAAAATCTGGCGGTGTCGATAGGAGCTTAATTGCTATCATCGTTGCCGGTATGGTTGTTGTGGTAGCCGGTGTAACAATAAAGAAGAACTGGAGTTCGATTAAAAAACGATTTAGTTCCACTCCTAGAACACCGAATGAGCAGCGGCCCGGAGGAAACGCCAATGGCACATCGCCGGAGGAAGTGCCACTGCAAGACAAATCGCCAGTCTAAGTCAATGGGAAATATTGATTGTATAGTATGTACGATTATAAGTAAAATCTAATTTGAAATTCTAAATGTGCTGTTTATGCTGTGTGCTACTGCGTATAGGGTGTAGTTTTTATTATCAGCTTTTTGACTGTTTTCGATATAACTAATTGGCAATCAGTCAACCGAATGCTAAGAAATCACTGCATCATCCTGTTAACATCTACAAAGCATTGGTACCACTGAAAACTAAGCTGGAACGCCTAGTGAATCATCTAGCGCATACTGCGCTAGTGCGTGTTGATAGCCACGAACTTCACATCAACGTGACTCATCTGCTTTACGCAAAAAATAACCATTATGAGCCGTATGGAGAATTGTATCGTATATTATTTAGCTTTATGGTCGAATTCAACTTCAATATTTCCTGATGAATGTATATATGTATATGTAGGTGTGTATGGTAAGATAAATTAGTTCGACAAATATAGGATAAGTTTTGTTAAGTTAGAGTATTGTGTTGTGTAAATATGTTAATATACCAACCAATGTGCCAATGCAGACAAAATTGATTTTGTATGTAGAATAATAAATGCCAATAAATTATGATTTTTCATGTACCGCGTATCATTAATTTGCACATGGCTACATTGAAATTGTTTAATACTTGATGTTTTAGGTGAGATTGTAATTGACATTTTTGAAAGTTGTATGGATTTGTGCCCGGTGTATGGCCCAACCCCTTTTCTGAAATAGGACATATAATATTACTGGAAAATCGTGTAATACACTCCTCTGCCTACCACTTCGGAGAACTACAGGCGTGACTTTACGTTATGCAAAGATATCGGGCCTTCACTTACGCATATTATTTATTAATTCAATATTTAATTGTACCGTTGTTAATCGGAAGGTTCCGTAAACATTAAGACGTACATATGTACACACAGCGTGACAGTAACATTAGATAAATATAGTTTACACTTTCAAGAACATTGCGTATCTAGTAACTATTTTCGATGTGATCGACTCGTGGGATTCGAATTCCATACATTAGTTTGAACTATGAAGCGTACTGTGCTCCTGAAGCAGTGGTGTATATACTAAATGTATGTATGTACTGTTTATTTTAACACATCACCTTCTGATTTGCTTGAAGAACGTCCGGAAAGTGGGCTAATCAGAAAATATATCTTTCGATAAGAGTTTCGGCAAGGCGCTCGGGTATTTTTAGTTTCTAAACAGACTTACAAATATGTTGGTAAAAATTGTGAAGATAACAGAATTGTTCCATATAAATACAAATAATAGCTGAATAACGATAACATTTGAAATGTAGTAACACTAATTTAAAATGTTTTAACCGAGAATTCTATATGTATCTGTGACCGAACGCCTCTTAACAAATTTAAATTTAGTCAATTAATTAAAATTAATTAAAATATGGCGACAGACTCATTTCCAAACACGGTGGTATATACAATAAAACTGATGACTCATCTGTCTATATCTTCAAATTATATTAAATGTTTCTCTTATTTGACGCGTGATCGTAGCCTCAGTTACAGGACATTACACAGTTACATACGAACTCGAAGCTGAGTGTGAACGGAGTGGAATAAGACGGTGGAGACGAAACGAAAGTTGCGCAGTTGTTGTAGACACACGGAACGGGTCGTGATATGACGCGCAGTGCGGTCGGACGTGTGATCGACTGGCTGGCTGGCTAGCTGGCTGACTGGCTGGATGGCCGAGCGCGAGAGGCGCCCGCATCGTTCCGTTAGCCGACTTCAGCTCATCACAGACGGAGCTATAATAGCATGTAGCAAGGGATATGCTTATTTTTTTTCAACCCTATTATCACACACACACACAGTTGAGGCCACAGTACTACAAACATCTCAAGCAATATTGTTTTGGAGAACTCTAAGGTGTGTGCAGGTTTTATTAAAAAGTTTTTTTCTTCAAAGTTGTAATATTTTTTTAAAGTAACAGTGGAGTGAGCGCACACGTAGCTATGACGTATATCTCGTCTTGAAAGTAACAGATATAGCAATACATATCTCGCTATAGCGAGACAGTTCTGCGCAGGTAATAACAACAAACATAATTACAGCGTAGCTACCGTCTATGACAGCTTGCTACAATACGCCCATATTATTTAGCGGAGTACATCAATATAACTATCATCGCTCCGATTGCGCCGTACTTAATATTACCACGCACTATGGTCTAAATCTCCAGGTCAATACACTTTTTTCGTTCCTCACCGTGCGGCTGTGTGCCCTTTCTTGCGGTAAGCGAACGCGAACCAACACGAATTCTGAACCGGAACGTCCGCTGTAAACAAAAGATCAACGACACGCCGCGCGCCGTATGCATTCGGTACGCACAATATTTACACGTTCCCGATAACAGAGTAAATGCGTACTTCGCAACGTTCGAGCACGCTGTAGACTGTGATCCCTCGTGTATCCAACTACTACGACTTGGTATAGTGTTCGAATGTTCATTTACTTATTGCTTTTATTTACATGTAAATTAATAATTGTGTAATCGTAACCGAGTGCCCTACACCCTCCCTTATGTAAATCACGAGTCAGGATAGGTTGGAACACAATGACACATTCACCCCGCCTAATTTATATTCCTGGGGTGGAGGGTGTAAGCAAGCCCACACCATAAGAAAAGAAGCATTGGTTGACCAATTTATTAAGGACGAGTGAATCGCATTCATCGTATGTGGCCGGCGAATGTAAAAAATATGTAGGTATCTATTTTAATTTCTTTTTGTGTACATTAACGTTTTATCAGGTCAATTATCACTCCTAGTTTAATGCGTTTCAATGGAAAGGCATCTATGTAGGTATAATAATATTTGCGTTGTTGTAAAATAGAAAGTCTGAACTTTACTCAATCAATGTAATACGTGTTTTCCATCTGTTTTTACGATGTTTATGTGACGTTTTCGTTTGTTATCTTAGTTGAAGTGGTAATTTTACGCGGGGGAAAATAAATGCAACATGGCGCAATATAATCATAGAGAATGACATCATGTCTGTATGTCCCCGAAGTTGTAGGCAGAGGAGTGTAGTACACGTTTCACCAACTATTTTACGCGTCCCATCATGGATTAGGGGTTATGTCATACATCAGACACAATTGTAGACTTTACGATTCTACTGGAAACTTCAAGTTCAAAAAACATAACACCTTGCCCGGCCCGGGAATCAAACACAGGACTTCCTAATCAGCAGTCGCGCTTGCAACTACAAATGTAGAGAGAAATAAGAATATAAACATCCCACTTGAAATGGCAGAAATGTCATGAAAATTTACAAATTAGACACAGAAAGCACTGACACCAATATGTTTCCGGTGATTACATTCCAAGTTATGACCGCCGTCCAAGATGGTGGAGAAACTGTAGCGCGGTGGGGAAAAGCTGACTTGCTCCGTCATTAGTTCATTTTGGTCTATAAGATTTATACCATATAACAACGATTGATTTTCACTATAGTCCGAGTACTATAGTAAAAAGTACGCGAGCGTAGAGTGATCTAAATGTGTAGCCACTTAAATTGATATTGCAAGCAATTTCAAGACGGTTATTACAAGAAAGAGGTTTAAAATTCGATGAAAAATAATAATTCTACTAATGACATGATTTTTAATTTCGATTCGATGATATTAAAGCCTTAGCCATAATATTCGATACTTTTGCACAGTGTTATCATTTGAAACGCAATATAAATAATTTCATATAAATGTTGATACAAAAAAAAAAACTTAAACTATGGAATGAAATGCAAAAACTTTTGCGAATTATAAATAAATAGATAAATATTTCTATGCATGTACCGCAGGCGACCAAGACATACTCCCATCTTGAACAAATACGTCAGACACTAACGCTGACGGGGCAGGCAGAGGAGTCCGACACCACCGTGTGCGAAATTATTAAATCAATGAATTAAAGGCACGTCAGGCTTGTAAGAATAGCGGCATTTGGCATTGGTGCGCTCCGCCTAGTTTGGAAGGAACTTGGCGTGATTGCATAAAAGTACATCAAAACACAAATGTATTCGAACTCCAGCAACACATTATGACACAAAAATTATAAATCCTGAACAAAATCAACATTGAAATACGAATAAAAGCTACACAAGTAATATCGTAAAGTAACATAATAATTTATTGAAAGTTTTATATAAACAACACTCGGATTGCTTTCGCCAAATAAAAAAGCATGTAACATTAAAATGATATCCGCATGAGTTGGCGCGTCACGATAATCATGTACAAACAGGATCAAGTTATATTATATAGGTGTACGAAGATTAGAAAGTGAACAGAGCCAAAAGCGACATCCGTATGATCGAAATGTATCGGTGAAAGAACACAAGAGTCACGACATGCCAGTTCATTTGATAGTATCAATGCGCAACGAAGCCCTGTCGAGTACACCCAAGGCCGGACGGGCCACGTGCAATTCGTAGGGCTCGAGAGCGTGGCGTATATTAATGCAAACACGAGGTCATAATCTGTTAGACACTATCCGCAGTCAAGTTATACACACGCACACATACCTACATACAGTACACACACACAAGTACCTATGTCGCGAGCTATGCGATGTAACAATATTGATTCAAACTGTTAACGGAAAATATTACCGATAAGCTATTATGACCACTGCGTATTTACAAATACAACACGGAATCGCTTACATGGGGTCCCGTAATTATAGATCTAACATAGGATTAGAATGTCAATATACAATATGACATTTATTATTATTATTGGTGTGGCCGTCGACTGCGTGGACAACGTCACAGAACAATCGATACACACACAGTCCGCAGTGTATTATCGTCAGCTGGGATGACATCAGCTCTTGTACGCAGGAGCTCCTCGTGAACGTGAACTCGGGCGGAGAGCGGCCAACACGCGCTGGCTGTTACATAATTCGCCGTCTACGTGTATGACGTGTATACAATAATACGCTTATTTTAAAAATATATAATATTCATAACATACATATACCGCTGGTGGTTTTAACATTTACATTACATGTTATGTATGGCACTTTATTTATAACATACATATATATACATATATTCCTGAATAATTTAATTGTAACGTTATTGTTTATGGTACGGTGACAAGGACAACAAAAAATAACTTTATTCTAGTCGGTTAATTCTTTTTTTAAAGTCACCACTCTTATATTACAATCTGTTGGTTGTGTCCTTTTTAAAAAAGATAACGTCATGGCCCATGTATGGGCGCGCCGGACTCTTATACAATATGTATTGGAAATTGCATGTTTGCTGTAAGCTGGCAAACGCATGCGAATGTGATTTTAATATCACGTGCAATAGCAAAATGGACAATTAATTACGACGATGGTTTCGTGTTTGACAATGAGTCCTTTTAATAATATATGTACGTATGTAAGTACATATTAAGTACTACAATTTACATCAAGAAACAAACCTGCCCTGATCAGAATATTTAAAAATACAAATCAATCATAATTAATATAATATACTATCACGCCAGATCTCTTGAGAGGTAGGTACAGAGAGTTCCAAATATCACTATCTTTACAGAATTGACGCCATTCCTCTCTCTATACACATATCACTATTGTCATATGCGAGATTTTTTTCAAAATAAAAATAAAATTTAATATAACAACTATAGACCCATTGTTTCCAACCAAGAGTTTTACTACATTAGAGTGGTGGCGGTGGGTGCATAGAAAAACAGAATAGAGTAGCACTTCACCCGCTTTTGAGATCTCATGTAATGATGCTAATTCATTCTGAGTGGCTCTCGGTCGTCGCATTTAACATTCGAAAGACACTTCTAGCCTCAGTATAGAACAGTGCATTAAGTGTTCTGTGGCCTGCAGCGACTATTGCGAACATTTGGTAGGTGTTTTGTAAATGTGAATAAATAGGTCACCAATTTATATATACATACATAGCATTGTAACAATGTTATTTACAATGCGTTGTGCTTTTAACTTACATTGACAGTGGGAAACTAAATGTCAAAATGTAATTGTTTATTTAGATAAAGCAATAGAATTATGTTTTGTTTTATTTTTTTCACTTATAAATTAATAAAGTAACAGTTGATTATCAAATACAATTTTTATTTCATGTCTAGAAACCTTAGTTACACTAGAATGTCTAATTGCTCAATTTGCCCCACACCCTTGCTCAACGTACCCCACCTATGGGGTAAGTTGAGCACACTTGACTTTCTTCGTTTAAACAGCTGTAACTTTTGAACTTGATTTGTC
>DWFO01004671.1:0-11160 GCA_018246595.1 Mimoniades nurscia nurscia
CGACCCGGGAATCGAACCCGGGACCTCCCGTTCGGCAGTCGCACTCGCAACCAACACGACCAACGAGGCAGTCTATGTATCTACTGAAGTATTTATTTTGGAAAATTTTGCACAAGTTAAGCACTGAAACGTAACTAGGACCAACTGTATACTAGAAACTTTCTTCACCCACCTTCTCGGTTGGAACTCATATTTGACGCAATGCTGGAAGCCCTTGCCGCGGACCTTCATCGACGTCAGCACCAGACAGTTGCCCACGAAGTGAGCCGTGTAGCCCACGCCCTTGCTCGTTTTGAAACTGGTGAGGTTAGAATGTGACGATCATTGGTAGGTACAAGCTAAATATTCCCTACGTCAAAATATGAATTCAGAGTCATTGAAATATACTGAAAAAGTAGATGTCATAATCAAAATAAAATACATATTATCAAGGTTGGAGTTATAAAAGGCAGTATATTATGAACATAACTCTTCAAGACAAATGGCAGACCAAATTAAACTACCCAATTAAATGATAATAAAAGAACTTAAAAAAATACTGCAATCCATTAACAAATGAATTTATTTCAACATGAATTCGGTATCGCTGCTATTAATTTTATATCGTAAAATATAAAATAATACAAAACGCATTTGGTGCAATTTGAAGACGAAAATTTAATGCAACTTGACGTTTAGAGCAACGACCACGTGCGATTACTACATTCCTGGTAACAAGCAAACTCGTTATCAAATATCGAATTTCGTTCACATTCTGCAGCTCGTCCCAGTTGCACGCGATATCGTAAACCGATTTACAGGTACCGATTTAGCCCCACCTCCGCCCTACCCTCCATTAAAGTTTAGTTGGACGCGCACACTGCCCAGTACTAAATTGTATAACTCTTTATTTTTATTTTTTATTTCTTTAGAAAATTTACAGCCATTATATCAAACAAATAAGAAAAAATAATGACAGCAATTTACAAGTTTTCACCTATGATATTTTAAGCAATGATACTTACTTAAGTAATACTTTATGATACTTTAAGCAAGGTCAAAATGCTAAGTTTATGCTCATACCAGTAGAGATAGGGCTTTTCCCTCTCGATGTTGACAGAGTTGATGGGGTCGAGACGGAACCACGTGGTGAAGGTGAAGCCGTTCTCGTGCGGCCACCGCGCCAGCGGCGGCAGGACTATCGCCTGAAACAACAGAAACCTCAGTCATATGTCTTCTCAAATATCACCTACGTTATAGTATATCGTAAAAAAACAAATTTCATAGAGATTAACAACATTTCCTGATTGAAGGCAGTTTGAGTGGATACTGCCTAATGTTCAGCAACGCTGGTCTAAATAGCCTCAAATCAATCGTCTCACGTACTCTAAAGTGCACACGTCAGTTGTTTTGGTACGCGACAATCGTTTCTTGTGGTGGCGGTACTACGGCACATTTACTACATTTGTTGAAATTGAAGTAATTCTCTGAATGTCCTCGTATTGGAAGTTCATGCAAATAATAGTTAATTTTTTACACCTAATACCCAATCTTAAATAGATTTATTTAAACATTTCATACCAAAAGAATAAATAAATATCCCAAAACTTTTAATTAAAAAAAAACAGACAACGCAAAAAAAAAATATAACTTTATTGTAGTTAGTAAACCACCGTGAAATTTTTTACAACTTGTAATTTTATAATATAAATTTTCATCGGAACAAAAGAACAGTATAATTTCGTTAAAAGGAATTTAATAAAAACGATTGCCGCGGGTAACGTAGTAGGGATACGGAAATATTTTGACCCTTGCAAAATTGGAAAGGACAGATTAAAATATTTTGCCCGAAATAAGATGCGTACAAACAAAACTTAAGCGCACACATTTAACTTGATCGTATGGCTTTAATAAATTGTACAGGGATTTAACGATTCCAACAATTCAAGAGTCATGTTAATTCTACAAAAATACTTTTTCTCGTAATTTGTCACTTTTGGTGACTAAACATATTGTAAAAATGAATATTTTCAGAATATACTCGTCAAATCCAGCCATCAACCAGCTTTTAGATGTACATTTTCGGGCCTGGGTGCTGACCTTAACATTGGACGTGGGTGCCCTGGGCTTTCTGAAACCCGCGATTCTTCGCTGTATTTCTCAACAAACACGTATATAATATTTATGTACACAATGTCTCCCAATTCCATAGTGGGTAAAATGTAATAAAGTGAATATTTCGTTGCGATCTTTAACAATAAGTACACCTACCTACCCATTGTTATGAATCGTTTATTAATCGTTCTATATAGATATAATATTAAAATTATCAAAGCACATCAGGTTCCCGACATAAACTCAAGCACGACGGTCAAATCACAAATACATAGACGTATAAAAGTTATGGTCGTGTGACTTTTGTTAAGGAAAATGTACAGAGGTTGAGGACTTTACAGTAAAGTTTCACGGGACGTTAATAACTTATTTTATACTCTTAGACCTTAAAGATTTCTTAAAGGGCCCTTAGTGAGGCCATGTGACATAAAACATACATCATGTAATGCCTCTGGCGAGACGTTACGTGTGTAAACCTTGACGTTATGGATAACATTTTGGTTAAGAACCATATTTGACACTAGGCATCCATTTAAAATTTTACCAAGCATTTGCTTGACGGCCTGAGAGCTGTATACATTGGCAATCACTTTAGACTTTAAACTGTTTCTTATTAATAATATGAACCTACGTCATGAAATTAAAAAATAATGAGATACGAAATATAATGGACTTGTCCATAATTATATTTTTATTGTCAAGTGTTATCTGTAATTTCAGGAGTTAAAAGTCATCATCATAGGGGTCATCTTCAACACTCCTTTTATCTTCACACACTTCAACACCGTTGGGCACGGCCCTCCAGTCAAATTAAAACGATATAAACCAAAATGTGCTCCGCTAATAGAGTGCAGATTGTCAGACTTCGGGCGCCTTCAAAGACATTATGAAACTTTGTAAGGATAAGATTACCTCGAGGATGTCTTTTGAAAGGTCACCTCAAGAATACCATATTACCGTGTGATATTAAATTTAATAAAACGCATTTACTTCGAAAAACAGATAAGTGTCGGGGTTCAAATTCCCAAATTACTAAAACTTTACAAATAATCCGTTAGAACATAAATATCAATTAATAAAGAATGAACCCTACTCACCGCAACCTCAACTCTTGAACGTCTGCACAAAGTTGTAACTAAGTTATAATTTATGCGGAATTGAAAGTTCATAGTGAAATTATTATCACAAATTTTGGTTATGCTTACTACACCATGCTATATATTTATATAATATCCGATAGTTGGGAATGTTGTGTAGGTATATCACGTGCAAGGGCTGTTGCGAAATTACCAGGAGTCCATAAACATGAAGGAGTATGACGCCATATTTCTTCGCCGGCTCCTGTTATTATAATTCTTACATGAAATATAGGCGCGCTTTAACGCGCCGCATATTGGTAAGGGGAAGATAACCCTATTTTTATTTTTGACGAAAATTTATGTTAAAAGGACATGTTCGGCTTATATTCAGTGCCACGGTCGCGCGGAGATATATTGGACGGTCGAAGCACTTACGCGTGTTCCATGTATGTGCGTATAGTCGCATGTCGCATGTGCTTGTGTTTGTCGAGGAAGGCATCCCTTTTTGAACACAAATAATACGGTCCTTTGGGCGACATGTAATACTATAATCCGCTTTATTAAATTTATTAATCTATTTTTTCACGATTGAAGTGCATTTATGGTAAATGGTGATAAACATTTATCATTCCATGAATTAAATCTTTGGGTAGACGCGGAATTGAAATTAATACCTGTGAGAATTGTTTGTATTATGTACAAGAGGTTATTTTTTCATAAATATTTACATATACCGAAAGACCTGATGATAGCTTAGTTACAGTGAGCTCGATTGCTGAGTCTATGATTGCGTGTTCAATTCCCACCTACTGCAGACATTTATGTGGTTAGCAATGAGTATATTTATGATCATAACTTTATAATTTTCAGGAATTACATTACAACACACATTACAGCAACGTTATCAAACATTATAAACTGTTTCAAAATAGGTCTTAGTATGATATGTATGTGAGAAAGAGATAATTTGTATAGACTGACATAAAAAATTATAATATCGAATAATGTAAAAATATAATAGTGATTAATGTAAAATACTTCTTAAAACTAGAGCGTCAAAATTATGAAAATCGTGCCCCACCCATTAACTATCGTATGTGTTACCCATGTTTTATTTTGTGTAGGTACCATGTGTTGGTGAGCCTGTTTTAATAAATAAATAAATAATTAACATTTTTTCTTGGACATAAAGTACGCAAGGTTACATTTGTTTTTCACAAGGGTGCTTTTTTCACAATTTTATTTTAGTGCGATTTATTTTAAAGAATTTTTTATATCACAAAATCACGCTTGTAATCCCCGAAGAGGGAGCCAGAGGAGTGTAGTACACTACAACGTTTCACCAGTTACGCTTACGTCCCACGATGGAACAGGTGGTGAACCTACTGCCACACACCGGGCACATATTCAGACTCCTATCCACCACTAGAAAATCTAAATGTGAAAAATTTAGTAAATTTATAAAATTCAATTGATGTCATATATTTTGTACATACGTGAAAGTAACATAATAATGCAGTGTAATATGGCCGAGCGGGGTGTGTGCGTGTAAAATATCGAGGGCCCGCGGTGACACGGGGCCATCTATCACTAGGAGCTCCGGGTAAACTATTAAATCTCAATCCGGATATCGTTTTGTTGATTTATCGCTTTATAAGTGATATTTTTAAACAAAATATTTTTCTAACCACAAAGCTAAATTGCTCTCACGAAGACTTCATCTGACAAGACAGATCTCTTCATCTGACAAGAGAGATCTCTTTAAGGGAATCGACTCCAATTTCGGGAATTGTCTTAAAATCTTTTGCTGATTACAATTATTTTAACAAGACTTCTATCAATATTAGGTAACGTACCTACTATAAGTGTCTCGTTGGTCGAAGGGTCGGGGTCGAGAGATCCTGGGTTCGTTTCCCGGGTCGGGTACTGAGTGTATTTTTCTAACTTGTAATTTGTAGTACGGGTTCGGAGTCGCATTTGTGCCCGTCACCGTTTGCATGGCAATGAGCTCGACTCTTATTCTATGGCGGGACGTACATATATCATGACAGGTGAATCGTACGAGTATACCACACTTCTCTGCCTATCTCTTGGGGGAATACGGGCGTGATGTTATTAAAAGTAACATGATAGCATCAGTCTAGCCCGCGAACTCGCTACAATCGGCGGGAGCAAATGAAGTAGGACCTCGTACAGCTCGAGTCGACAGGAGGCGGACCATTGCATCCCGAGAAAACACACGCGAGTTAAGACACATAGACAATCCATACATAGACATGTTAGCCTTGCGCTATTATTTTTTAGAGAACTTTACAAATATTTTAGTGTATTGTATAGAAATGGAAACATTCCAATGTAAGTTTGCAGTATTTTATATTTATTACTCATTATTATTTACTCATTATTATTTGACTACCTCGTTGGTCGTGTTGGTTGCAAAGTGTGACTGCCGATCGGGAGGCCCGATGCATGGCAATAGGCTCACCACCTATTCCATAGTGGGACGTAAACGTAACCGGGGAAACGTGGGAGTGTACGACACTGCTCTGCCTACCTCATCGAGGATTACAGGCGTAATTTTACTTTTTTATAAATTAGCGTAACAGGCTTTAAACCTATCGTCTTCGCACTTCTCATTTCGAGAGAGATCTGTGACCAGTACGAAAAGGGCTAAAGACATACGACATTTGCACATCAGATTATATATTTTGTAGATAGTATAAGTACGCTAGCTAGATCGCGCGGAGAAAATGTACGCGGACAAAACTGTTGAAAACGCGGTTTACCTTCGATTTTAAAATATCATTCAATACCCAGCAGCGCGCTTTCTTCCCCTCAATTTAGTTTTTCTCACTTTGCCGTCCGTTCGAATGCTGCGCTTTCGTAGATTTTGTTTTATGAAGTTGGATATAGTTTTCAGCTATTTTTTTATTTACTTTGTGATTTATACTCTGCATTTATTTTATGCTTGGAACATTTTCTTGTTTACCGGCTTTTAAGTTTAATTCTGAATAATTATGAGGTCTGGCTGGCTCCCGTTGCGAAAGACATATAAAACAAATTAACAAATATTCGTTTACTTTCTAGCACCAAATTAAATAAAAACATAATACAGTGTGAAATTCTTTGAATTTTCCAAAAAAATACAAACTTACAAGTGTTGTCAGGTCACTGTCGTAATGGAAGCGACAGTGAACGACGTGCTCATTTGTTTCCTTATAAAGCATATTTCAGTGCTAAAAATTCATATTATGAAATAAATAACAGTCAGCAACTGACACTAAATATTAATCAGCAATTTGATCTTCTTTCACTACCTTCCCTTCCTTAGAATAATGTGCTTATATAAAAAATGTAAATAATATATATATAATTCCCTTTAATATTCTTAGAAAAAATAGTTAGGGTAAAATAATAGTTAACTTATATGTTTTTTTCGACCCTTTTATAGTTCCGTTAAAAAAAATATATAAGAAAAATGTTAATTATTGTCATATATAATCGCTAAGTATATAGTCAAGGGCATTATAACACACTCAATATTTATGTATTAACCAATCCATCGATAATAGAAACAAAGTCGTTGAAAGATAACTGTATCGAAAAGATTGCCTTGTTGGTCAAGATGTTGCAATCGTGCCTGCCTCTCGAGAAGTCCCTAGTTCAAATCCCCAGTCGGGTACAATGTATTATTTTTTAAACTTAGAATTTCTAATAATGACTCGGAGTCTGGAGTCTAGATCTTCTATTCCGTGATTGGACGTAAATGTAACTCGTGAAACGTAGGAGTGTACCTACTGCATTCTTCTGCTTACTCCTAGGGTATTACAGGCGGGATGTATCGTCCTAGAAATAATGTCGTATTGTCGTCTATTTGGACTTGAATACGGAACTAAAATATGAAAACATATTAGTTGGTCATGCTCTGGGTGATTTGTGTGAATATGATATGAGATTATAACGTCTCAATTGTTATTATTACCATGTCTCACTCTCGCGTCTGCTGTTTGGGATTAAGAGGTACACTATCTATTGCCACGGCCACTATCTATTGCCATAATACTCCTCACGCACCAGACAGCCAGAACCCGGGCGGCAGACACCGCTAAGACGTGTCAGTTCGCCGTCAGATCTACGGATAAGAGCGACAGAGAGAAATGGAGGCCGGGCCGGGTTCGCGATAAATAAAGGGAAAAACGGACATGAAGATAGCCCAGTATGTCACGCGGATTACGCCCGCCGGCCCGTATTTGAATAAGAATTGCCAATAAGGAGGGGGAAGCTTAAGCGATGCTCCCGAAACGTCCTGTCCGCCTGCTATCGATCCACTGCCGCTGAGGTTGACGTAACGATTTAAGTACCCGGAGTTGTTTATTTGATCGTATTTCTATTCCTTTAGAAAAGAGGATGGAGATAGGACCGCGAAAGGTAAAAATCTTACGAGATTTTTTTCTGGAAAACTTTCTTTCTCTCCTTGGAGGCAATTCAAGGAATATTTTTGCGGTCGTCAAAGCAAAGAGCATTTAAACGCAACACGTTATGAATATTTCAACTTAATTTTATTTACCCTCATGTCGATTATAAGCTTTTATCAAATTGTTACCGGAATGTTCTACACATTAAAACTTTACCAGCCCTTTATTTCAAATTTATAGTTTAATCCTGCAACATAGCCCAACAAAACCACTGGTATTATGTATTTCTCTGTTATTTCACGAAATATTAAATTGAAGTAGAACGAAAACAGAATTAGAACCGAGCACCAAGTCGGATTTGCGAGACCCTAAAATGATATTCAAGGGAGTTCACGAAGGAATCCATTATCGGCATGTTGCAATTACTGGCATTTAGGGCTTAGCCAGACTAGCGAATATAATAAAACAATCTAGATAAGACATGACTTCATTTTTTTTTAATTAAGTAATATCTTAACTTTATTAAAGGTTTAAATTGTAAACGTCTAGCTTTAATGAATATCTATATTAGGTATCTCCAAGAGAAATAAATGTCAAATAAAACGGATAAAATATTTCGTATCATGTGAATAAAGAATACATCCCCCGGCCCCATGCCAGGATAACACGGTGTCGTAAGAGGCGACTAATCCCGGAAGTTTCAAATCGCGTCCTGAGGCGGCCTGCCTAGGCACGGCTAAAGGCCTTGGCTGCCGACGAGCAGCAATCGAAGCTATACCTACGCTCTTCTGAACTCGCATTCCCAGCATGGGGATTATAGGCTTCAATCTCTCGGAGGAAGGCCTACGGCTGTGGACTTAGGCTGATGGTGATGAAATAAAAAATAAAATAAGTCCGTATTATTTCATTGATCATTTTGGCGATCGCACTTTTCATACGCTCCTCTAGGGTAATGCTAAATTTCAGAATCAAATAAATTATGATTTTCCACTAAATTGGACATTCGGATCCTATCCGGCTAGAAATCAAACTCGGAACACTCTAACTAGTAGACTGTTGTAAAGGGTTGTCTAACGCGATAGTTGAATTAGTAGTCTGCTCGAACCCTTAGCGGTGAGGCTCTCCTCCGAACGGCGATAAATTAACGCAAATATTCGACCACGACGGGATTAAATTCGTCGCACAATTTCGTAGAAAAATTACCTGCGTCCCAAACCGAACAATATACAGACAAAGATGTTGAACGGTATTTAATTGCAAATGATTAGATGTACTGGGTGTTCAACATGGTAAATTCCACAATTGGTTTTTAAATTTATTATTACATGTTAATTATTCACTTGGTGAGAATTTTTAATTGAAACAACGACCATCGTGTTAAATTCATATTGTTTTGGTAAATATACATTCTTATAGCACTTACAGCGCAAAAAACCAGATCTTACAAAGAAAATAAAGACATTAAGAGAAATGACTTCAGTAATATAATACCTAACCTAAACAGAAAAGCCAGAGAGGAGCACGGGCTTAACAAATGGACCATTTCAATTCGTCGGAACATTAAAGCGAAACAAATAATCTTGCAGAAAAAAGACATAACAGACTTCGACATAACGCCGCGCCACCTGCGAGGCGTCTTGAAATATGAACAACATTTATAAATAAAACAGTTGCTAATAGTCGATCGTTTCTCTTCATTTGCCTTAAGTTATCGTGCCCGGGACCGCGGCAGGTGCTCGCGGGGGACTTATTCAATTTCGTCACTTCGATTCTTTCCAACTGTTCGTACCCGAGAAATTTGGTCACACTTTGCAAGAATTAACGCACACCAATACAAATATGTACCTACATAATCAAGGGTCAATATCGACATTGGCATCCTGTGAGGGACCTGGTATGAAAACAGGTACGAATATTTGTTATTTACATAATCAAAACTACAATATGTAGTTAAAACTATAATGTATAAAATGAGGCTAAATTATATAGGCGTGAAGTTACGTTTGCGTATATAAAATTTTATTATATTTTTTGTTTGAACTATGGAATGGGCTTCATTCATACTTCTGGATTAGGATGAATAGAAAGACTTGCAAATGTCCAAAGGGCCCGTCTGCTTGTTTGTTAGGATCAGAACAAAAACCCATAACATTTGCACGCATCAATCGAAACAGTGAAATAAAAAGGCAGGTTGTGATGCTTTCCTCCTAATATAGGTACATATGTTAGCTGTAAAATATTAATTCAACGAAAACTATTTACTCAAGCTGAACGTGTAGAACCTACTTATAAACTGAAAAAAAGTTAACATTTAAAATTCAATATTTTAAGCATTCAAAAAAATAAATTACTCGACGAGACAGCGTTTGGCTTTTTTTCATGATAACGCTATTATACTTTGTTCATACAATACGCGACAGTACTAAGAATTCATAAAACGATTTGTATTCATAAAGCAACTGTTAATAGTAGATCATTACTCTTCATTTAGCTCGAGCGACGGCTCTGCAACTCCGGCAGGTGTTCCCAAGGGACTTATTCAATTTCGTCACTTCGATTCTTTGCAACTTCCACGGTGGAAGTTTCCGTTCCTTCCGCGAACTCGTCCTACTCGGCGCTCAATCCAACTCGGCGAAAAGTTACTTCTGATTTACGAATCCAAAATCAGACTAACTTTTGGACCTATCTAAGTACACGTACACAGCATGAAATATTTTTCTCTACAGATAGTGTGTTTACATGAATTATTAACATACTTTTGACCGTACAGCATTTCCTACTTCACAAAGTGGTTATATTATGAACTCGGCTACTGGGGATTCATAAAACGGCTGGTAATTTAAGTTAGTTATGTATATATTATAATTCGGTTGTTAACAAAGCCCACCATGTTAACCCTATTCGGGAAAGAGGGTGAACGTTTAAATATTTAAATACAACTATTTGCATATAATTTACATTTAGCAAGAGTTAATTTTACTTTTGTGTTCAAATATCAAAACCTCAAGTATTATTTGCTTTGATCTCAAACCTCAATAACTCACGACCTGCATGATATTATAAATATATGTGAAGAGGAACTACTTTACACATTTTTCGCTTACAGAAAAGGTGGAAAAATTCTTACAAGAGTTTCACAATTTATGTTTCAATATGGTACAATCTGAAAACGCCTAACACGCATTTAAAACAATAAGCTAAACAATACTCGTAAATTATTTTAAATATGAAATCATGTCTACGCTACTAGAAATTTACAACCACATACAAATGTTTTGTAACATTAACATGTGTATGCTTTACGTTTGAGTCTGAATTGACTGGGGCGTAGCTCGGATCTGAGGTATCGGAGTCTATACCCGGCGCCTCCAAGTTTTTGTAAAACTTAACATCACGCCTGTAATCCCCGAAGAGGTAAGTAGAGGAATGTAGAACACTCCCACGTTTCACCAGTTACGTTTACGACCCACTATGGAATAGATTTTATTTATTTATTTTAAATTAAATTAAAAAGTCCCACTATGGAATAGATGATGAGCCTATTGCCATACACCGGGCACATATGCAGACTC
>DWFO01004672.1:0-11159 GCA_018246595.1 Mimoniades nurscia nurscia
TCCGAAGCGGTCGTAGTTTCATCTTGACGTACAAAAAGTGTTGTAATGAACCAATTTTGAATAAATGATATTTGAATATGAATTTGAACACAATTCATTTCGTTGTCATAAAACTTTTAAAATAAAAAAAAATTCAGATTTATCAAATAATTTAATTCTTTTCCAATTTTTAAAACATTTGAAAAAAAAGCAGTTATGTTTATAATGCACGATACCTAATTGTTTTTCTTTTGTGTATACTCAAACTTTATATTCGATATTAAAATGTCACATGTTTTTGATCACAACGTCGAGTTTGCTACTGCTATTCTTTGCTTACGGGAAATGTAGCTCCATTAGATTTTGAATGTTTTTTTTAGTGTGATGAAATCCACCACGATGAAATCTTCCTCATCAACCCTCTTATAGTTTTGCTGCCGGTCTCCTCTCACAATGAGTAGGGTAAAACCGTAGTTTGCTAAGCTTGATAATAATAATGCTTAAATTTTTTAAATGTACCGTCACAAAATTTAGGACCCCTCCCGCCCTTATCTCACAATGTCACATTTCGTCGACCCACTCCCACCTTAAAGTCTCTCGTAATTTATGGATGACCCCTTACTTTAAAACTTTAAGTTCATATGAATTTTTCAAAATTACCAACACAAATGCGCATATTTTAAATTTTGTGAAGGTAACATTCTGATATGGTTACAAATTAACAGTAACATTTGCATTACCAATTACAGACAGATCTCAGAAGAAAACTCATCGTAATGAAACAATAGATAGATGGTTTGGTTTGGCGTAGCGTTCGACGTAATCCGTGTAATAAATAAAGATATTAATAATGTTATAACAATCTTATGTTTATTATTTAGATAACAACAAAACAAACGTCAGCAAAAAAAGTCTTCCAGACGTACTTTTGACGGAGATTTTGCGGTTCAATGTTTTCATCTCTCAGACTCTATCGTACTCTTAGCGAACAAAGAACGAACGATGCAATGTATGAGAAAGAAAGCACATAATGAGTAGTAAATAACAAACCAGCTTCAACACAGCTACTTGCGTTGAAATATCTGAAATTACACCGTCTAGCCAAAGATTAAATTTACTTACCAGACACAAGCAAGTTTTTGAGCGTCTTTTTATAACTGAAGACTCGATGCGGTTGCAGATTGCAAAAGATACGTAACCCAGGGTCTGTTCGCTGTCATATAAATGACCGTCAAGGGAATTTTTTAAATATGCCTTTTCTTTTTCGTCCCCGTGTAAGCATATAGTATATTATTAACTATGTAAAATATTAAGGAACCATAGCATGGTCATTCAATTGTTTGGTCCGCTATTTAATATGTTTTTTAATTAAAGATGCACTAATTATGTAGATGACCAACGAGATACAGAATTGGGTTGTAGAGTGACAGACACTGATGTGGATAAACAACAGCGAGCACCACACAATCCAAATCAACGATGCCGCAGAAACAGTGGTCGTGTGGTCCTGAACCGAGCTGGAACATTCCAATTCGATCCGAAAATTAATTATGGTATCGAAGAATTCGTAACGCTTAGGGAATGACGATTGTTTGTAAATATTGTAAGGTGTTAAAATTAAATATTAAATTTTTTGCGTATGGGCAATTGTTCGTGGCGTATCGCATGTCCAAATACCTTCATTGTTCTATATTCACGCACGGGAAAAAAACCAAAAATATTGTTTGCCAGAAAGCATTATATTGATTAACCTTTTTTCATACAAAACGTTTTTGAGTTTTAGTTTTGATTGTTTGTTAATGTTTAGTTTTTGTACTTTAACACAATATTCAAATTTGAGGCGGTACGAAGTTTGTCGGGTCAGCTGGTATATTCTTTAATGGGAGGCCGAATTTTAAATCATCAGGCATTCCCCTACAGAATAGATAACCCCACCACCCTGTCGCTCGAGCTGCTAAATTACTCAAACTTTTCGCCAACCTGACTTTGACATTTTAAATATTGTGCCATTGTGCGGATTTTTAACAAATGTCAGCTGACAATATCTTTTCAAATATTTGAAGAACCGTGAAAACTTGAAAGAATTATAGCTCAGAGGTGATATCTGGTACTCTTTATTTTAATATTTTAATTTCTCACGCATATTACCTGAAGAACTAAAGATTTCTAAATACTGAATGAAATTTATGCTATTTCTATCGATAATAATATTTCATATCTTGTAATATCTCCAAACATGGCCATTTGATCCCAAAATAAGCCTCAAGAGAGCTGATGTAATGGGAACCAGACCGCTGATAAACATACATATAACTATACTCAAATACATTCTTGTACGGGTATTTTTTATATTGTATAAATGAAATGAGAATGTAGACATCTAATTAAACGGTTATTGCATGAAACATTTGTATCCGCTGTTAGATAGTGTTGATTGTTCGTAGTGTTAGGCAGATAAATGTGGTACCTACTCGCACGATTCACTTGTTATGTTATACGTCTCATGGAAAACTAAACGACCCTATTGTCATACACCGGGCACATTGCCACAAAATTGAAGTAATTTGATATTCATGACAGACGTGTTGTTATGTCCTGGGACTTAATCTATAAATGTTTTTTCTCCACAAGCGAACAATCCAAGTCCTGCTTAGATGTAGTGCTCCTAGATGCTTACTCCTGTAGTGCTACCAGCTCAGTCAAGTTCTGTCTGAGTTCTAGAACTTTTCTCCCTGTTTTCAAGTAAAATGTACTTACTGAATGTAATATTGAATTGACTAAGATGATAAGTGATCTACAAATTGAGGATCTATAGGCTAGAATAAACTTTCTATTCCCAGTGAAAGCTTTAATAACTGTAAAACCACTCTCTTCGTTTACTTAATTGCTCCGTTTGCTCACTTTTCACTCAGTAGAAGCAAAGACAAAAATCTTAACACAATATGATACTGTGAAAACAGCTATGTAGTTTTTTTATTTTGAACAGTCGGGCAGAAGTAAATAAGTGGCTTAGGAAAAGTGTTTGAATTCTTAATTTGATACTTTTTCTAGTTAGCAGATTCTCGGATTACAGTTCAGACTACATTAATAGTTATATCGAGAAGTCTGAGTTTTGTCAAAATCAAATTGCTGCACGTCATAAAACGAATTATTTTATATACTTGTATATTTTTATTAGTATTATTGTGTTGCGTAGAGATCGTTACAATTGTATTTACAATTAGTTCATTAGTTCTAATATCTATTCAGACATATTTTACATATACATATGTTTCTGCAAATAAGCATATTAATACATTGTGATTAACAAAAAACCACATACGCTGGCAATTCATATACGAGTATTATCTGAACGAAGTTTATTTTAAGTCTCTTATCAGAATCGATAAGCCATTTATAATTTACAATCTGAGTTTTGAGAAAGTTAGATAATATATCAACAGTAGTAAAACGTTTGATAACTAAAATGTTAAACAATAATGTTTGAACGTAACGCGTCTTCATATGTTATATAATTTTCTTATATCTTTAATGGACTCAGTGCACAATTTCAATAGTTATTGCATTTTTAACAATTGGGATGAAAGAAATTATAGACACTGTAGTGTAAATAAAGTATAAACAAAAATTAGATTTACTTTCATTTATACATTTTATCATCGCATCCTCAGCCTAACTCAGTCCACTGTTGGACATAGCCCTCCCGTAATAAAAAGAGATTGTTCATAATTCCCACTCTAGGCGTGGATGTTGAGCACATGTTACGCTAACTTAAATACGATACCTTTAAAACATAGTATAAATGTACGTACATGTGCGTTCTAATTTTAAAAAACGTTCCAAATTTCAAACATTTCTCCGACCAGTGAACATAAAATTTTCTTCTCTTTTCAACTGACATTTTCTGTGAGTTTTCTGCTATTAGATTCTGTACATTCTTGAGCGCGCTAAGTTAGACATTTCAATTAAAAGCGATTAAAGCATTCTAGCAGAACAACGAAATACCTGTCAGGTACAGAATACCAATTGCCAATAGATGTAGAATTGCTGGACAACAATTTTAAGTATCACTACATAACATATCACATTAATACTTACGAAAGTATATAACTACTTTTACTTAATGACCTTTTTCGATTGATAAACGTGAATTTGATATAAGCTTTTGACAAAAAGAAAGTAACTATACCTATATGTTATTTTAATCGTATTAGGAATATAACCGGAGGCGAAGTAAGGCATGGGCGATGTGGGCCATTGCCTACGGTTTCGCGGACCAAAGTGCCTCGCGCCTTGTCAATATAGGCACTATTTGAATTCCATGTAAATTTAAAATTTTTGCACGTGAAAAAAATTTACTCGTTTTAAAACGATATACACATTTTAAAACGATATAAATATATTGTCCTACTGCGTTGCAAACTTTAATGTGCTGAGTCGACTACATATATGTTTCCTATTTTGCTATTTTTTTTAAATCAAAAATTGTATCGCACGCAAGTTCACAGACTCACATTCTTTCCCGACTGATAACAAATGCTGATAGCATTGGACTTCATTAGACATGTATGTCACAGAATACTGTTTGCATTTTTTTTATGAACACAAATTTGAAATTTAAAATGCAGTGTTAGTTTTTCAAATATGAAATCTATCTTCTTGCTCCGCCAGAGGATCTAAAAAAGAGTACCCTGCCCAAATTAAATTTACGTCTTACTCAGCAACTGACTGTGACTGACAGTCATATTTCAAAGCTACTAAAGCGTTTTCGGGAGAATAGAAAACCTGTTGATATTGGGTATAAGTGTGGAATGACCACTGCGCCAGTTTAATATCAATAAGTCTGCAAGCCTTCTTAATATTTTCAAATAAGTATTCAAAACACGTAACATCATGCCTGAAATCCTTGAAGAGATAGGGAGAAAAATGCAGTATACTCCCACGTTTCACCAGTTACGTTATCGTCCCACTACGGGTGGGGTGCCACTATAGGTGGTACCACTATAGGTGGTGCGCTTATAACGGTGTTAGTTGCTATAGGGTTGAAATAAAACATCGCGCGGGAAATCGACACAGCTTACTGATGTTTGTTGTTGTGTAATTGGTTCATTACACCCGCTCTTAGCCGCCTTGGCATACTTTTTCATTATTCATAATTTGGGCGGAGACCCGTATTCTCGATGGGAAAGAGAAAAATGATGATGATGAAGAAATGATCTTTGATGTGATAATATACCTCTTGTACGTGATTGGAAGTCAATGCCCGAAGAACAATTCTGCTTCTTTAATCTTACTTTACTTTGCTTTGTTTGTTTAGTATTTAATGTATCTGGTACTACGTAAATCCTAATCCCTAAATAATCCCTTAATAAATCTAGCTGACAAGGCAAATGTTGTTTTGCCATATAAATTATATCTAGTGAATATTTTTGTTATTAAATAAAAAAGAAATAATCTATCGTGCCTGTGTTTAAATGTGTGAAAAAGAAACGATGCTTAAATTATTTGGATATTGTACATCCAACAATCGCTATAAAAAACGGAAGGTAAAAAAAGGGGTCATAGGTATTTTTTGATGGCAAATCTAAACAAAACCAACAAGAAATTCTCGTCAATAAATAGATTTTTTCTGGATAGGGCCACCTTATCACTAAAGACCTATTCTCAGACCTGCCAAATATACACAACAAATTTCACAATATTCGATCAAACCGTTTCGAACCTCCAACGACCGAGTTCCACCACTTACACTGTGACACGAGATTTTTTCATATTAGATTATGTCTATCAGAAAATTGAATAAATTACACCAATTACTTGGGATTATATAGATTTAAGGCCTATGACCCACGTCAGCCACTCAATGTCAGTGTCTAATTAAGAGTATTTTAATACCACGGAGGTTAATAAGATTTTCACGAAGCTCTCCTCAGATTGCTATAATTATACTATTCCACACGGCCTCATAAAACTAAAGTAGGTAACTGAAGAAGATTCGGTTGTGAAAACACCCTGTATCTTCGTTAGGACGAATGTTACGTGATGTCAGTCATTACGAAACTAAGTTTTAAAATATACGTTTTCAGGTAAAATCTAATATATATATACCTATACATATTTATTTGAACTGAATTTCAATTATTTTTTCTTAATTTAACTTTCAAAATTCACATGTATATTTCGGGCCCAAATCCTCTCCTGTTATCCTCTTTGATTTCAAATCGTTTTGCCACATTTGAAATTTAGCAATAATTAGTAAGTAGTTAGTAATAGACTAATTGGCAGTTGCAAGCGCTATCATGGGTTCATACACCGGTTCGGGCACTATTGAATTGGTCTAACTTAGATTTTCTAGCAGTGTGGGTGTGTTTCTAGTAGGGTGTATTGCAATAGACTTACCACCTATTAAATAGTGGGACGGAGACATAATTGGTGACACGTGGGCATGTACTACACTCCTCTGCCTATCTTTTCGGGGATGTTATATTTAATTATAGAATACAATATAATAAGTCGCCAGTATAACATGTAATATACGAAAACACAGAACTAAGAATGGGGTGCGTAATTACGCATCTCTTACGCTTATTTGTGTTGAAGGCTACGTATCCTCTCCTCGATCTATTGTTTTCGCCCTGGTGTAGAGGTATCGATTGCCACCCGGACTCCATCAAACGTCGCCTCACCAACAAGACTCTTCCGGCGAGGTCACACGCCCACATCCTGACCAATTAACGTAATGTACCGACTCCTGTGGTTCCCCATCGAATGATCTCACTGACCAACAATTCGTAACAAACTAACGCTAATAATAGATTCAAATATGTTCTTTCACATAAATGGTGAGCATGAAATCCGTCGGTTTGTATTGCTAGAGGTATTTGGTAGACTGTGGTCTCTGCCTACCTTATAGAGGAGCTGACGAGACGATATATTTATGACAACAATCATATAAACATCATTTATGCATTTAAGTCCCGTTCTAAAAATACAATAATAATATCTTGGAACATCTCCACACACGACCATTTGATCCCAAAGTAAGCGTCAAGAGGTTGTGGCATGCTAATCAGACGGCTGATAAACTACATATATACATATATATACATACTTAAATAGATATTTTTTTACACCCAGATACAGAACAAATACTCGTGCTCATCACGCAAACATGTATTCTGTGTAGGAATCGAACCCACGACCTCCGGCGGAACAGTCAGGTTCACTAACCACTGCACCAATGGGCCAGTCGATATTATGATTTTGTACCTATTTCGCAAAATGTTGTGTTAGTTGTTATGAATTAATTCCATGTAAATACCATTTGACTTCGATATCCTGTTATGAAAATAACATTGACATGTTCCTAATACAAATTTTAGCACAGAACTCGCGACATTCATCAATATCGTATTCAAACAGCGTTAAGTGGATTCCGGTTTGATTTCAATTATTTTAGTATTCAATTACCAATTTAATATGACATCACACACATGCATGTCGTGTCTGTAATGATTAGATAATATTTGGCGCTCTGGGTGTTCACTGTCTAACCTTCAGAGATCTGGCGTGATTTTATAAAAATAGATATAACATAATATACACGTCTGCTAAAATAATTCAAGTAAATGTCATCTTAAAAATACCCTATAATCAAGTAATGATTCAGAGCAATACGTTGAGTAATATAGGAAGCAACTAAATCATTACAATAATTGTACTATTAACGTACTATTATGGCCTATTATTGCTACCCTCAGAATTAGCCCCTCGTATTATATTAGAGGTTCACACTCTACTCTTAAGCCTTCCAAATGATCGTCGAACGATCCCCGAAACCGCAGATTCGCCGATGTTTAATTCCGATAACCGCACTATTAATATCGCCTGGTATTAAATCATTTGCGAGGTGCCAACATTTGCGGCTCCGCTAAAGCCACAGGATACATTTATGCAAATCTTAACGCCCTTCATAACGCAAGATAAACATTGATATGTGAAGTTAATATTTACACAATAATAATGTAATTCCATTTAGAAGCCACTGATCGGGGCTTTGCTCATTCGAATGTGCGTTGGTTGGAATATCATATTGGAACTGGTCCAATGAAGGCTTCGTAACGCAGTGCTACTGCAGTCAAATATATAAACACAGAGATACACTCGAAGCCAAAAAAGTTTATTTTGTTTAAGACTGTTCTAGATTTTTCTTAACCCCTAGTATGTATAAGTATTACGATATTAATAAAATTTAATATACTGTCAATTGTTATTTAAAAAAAAGTATTACTGTTAAAAAGTTTCCCGAGTTTCTAAACACATTATTTAATTATATACGGACTTAACGCGTGTAACGTATGTTTGACAGGATACCCTGATTAGATTCGGACCTTAACGAATTTCTGACTTATCGGAGCTATTGGAAAGGAGTATTATAAGTTAAGGTACATAATTCAACCAAATGTACAGTTAGAAATGTATTACATATTAAATATTTATACCTAATATTGTGTCTAACGTATGGCCCCTTTGAACTGCAAGCGCTTAAGCTGTGAATAAATTTCTATTTATGTGGTCCTAACACGCTCCTACAAAGCACGCTCAAAGGGCTTCAAAGACGCTTACTAATATTAGTTATGGCAACTGTTAAGCTTTCGGCTTCCACTGGCTTTTCATTTATTATATTCACATGTGTAATAGATATAATTAAAAGCCCTTAAGTCTCAATTAAATGTAGGACGATATGAAAACCTATACCTAAGCAAAATTGGAGCAAAACCCAAACAAATGCTTAGAACCGACATCCTCTACAGCTTATAATGGCAAGCTCAATTTTCAAGTCACGATAAGGATTACTTTATTTAAGATATCGATGAATTCGTTGAAAAAAAATTGAAAATTTGTCTTGCATAAGTTTTATCCTTAGTTCCTGGTGGGTGATATGAGATTTTTTTAATAAAATAATTTAACCATAGTTAGGGTATATAAAAAAAAAGTATAAAGAAAGCACGTCTTGTGAGATACCAATGTTGTCAAAAAAAATTGTTTCACGATCAATAAAGATTTGTATATAAAAAAACTTACGTACTCGTATATACATAAAAAAAAATTGCCTAGTTGGTCGTGTTAGTTGCAAGCGCCAGTGCCGATCGGAAGGTCCTGGGTGGAAATTCCGGGTCGGACACTATTGGATTTTTCAAATTTTGATTTTCTAGTAATGGCTCGAAGTCTAGAAATGTGCCTATTTTATGGCAATAGGCTCACCATTTATTCATTAGACAGGTGGAACGTGGCAGTACACTACATTCCTTTGCCTACATCTTCGGGGACTACATGAGTGATGTTACGATGTGCGAGGTAGGCAGAAGAGTGTGGCAAAGAATGTAAATGAAAAAAAAAATTCTTAATTCACAATATTCATCATTAAATACAGATATTACTAACACGCGCCCAGTCAAAAGCAACCGCTTCACAAACAATTTATCAACGCTGGAATAATCTTTAAATCATTTATATTTAGCCGTGAGAACAATAACTCATATTTCTAAGTACATTAATAAATACTTTTCTGACTTCTTGTGGATTTAGCTTCACTATTTGGGTGAAGCAAACAATTTTCTATCAACAATTTATAATACGGAACACTTCTCAAACACTCGCCTTCTTATAATATATTGATGGAAGTTCTGGTAGTACTTGTGAGTTGACCGGAAAATTAATCGTCTCTCGGCTACGAAAAAAATACTTCCTTTCCTATGTAGTAGTCCTTTAGTATATACATAGTATAGTATATCCTATAGTAATAGTATTCCTGTGTATAAATATATTACATACATTAGCTGTTTATCTACACTGTAAAGTTTACGAAACATTAATTTTATACGAAAATAGCTTATGTAAATTTAATAGTTGCGTTCAATGAAGCGTTAGATGTAAAATATTAATTTATATCTTAAAATTTCGTTTTACGTTGAAATTATCTCTAGATCGAAATATAGAGACGATTTTAGCAGAGTATCGAAGTCCTAATAACCATTATTAGCATGTACTTCGATCACATTCATATGTGACGGTATTTGTAAATCGAGTGTTAAAAATAACCGTTATTTTTTATTGGACAAATCGGTCAAAATGGCGGCGAATATGAAACTATCGATGTTGCGCGTTCCGTTTCGCTATAAAAATACGTTAATCATTTTCACGCGCGTCAATATTCATAGTATTTTTTTTTAATCTTAGCTGTCGAATAATTGTTAAGTTGTTGTCGAATAATAGTTAGGTATTTTCTCATACGTTAGCTACACAGCGTGTTTCTTTCGTCAAAGTAATATCAATATTGTTTCCATAAATATCTAACCGGATTATTGTCTTTACCTGTCCTAATTTCTGTTGTCATGTTACTGTCTTAACATTATAACATTTTATTACCATTTTTTATCAACTGATCTAGCACTAATAGTTATATTCCCACTGTCAGTCGTGTCGGTTATTGAAGTCCATTGACGTCAAAATTCACTTGTGACTTAAAAATGTCTTCACCTAAAAAATGCGCACACGAAAATGTACCCACCTACTTTACTAAAACTAAAACCTATGATTAGAGCAACCGTTGTATCTCTTATAGTAACATTAAGCGTGTAATCAACGAAGAGATAAGCAGAGAAATGTAGTACTCCCACTTTTCATCATTTCTGTTACGCTCATGTCCGATCATGGAATAAGTGGTGCGCCTATTTTCATACACCTCACACCAATCCTAATTCCGCGCCGTTACTTGAAATCAGTTACAGTTACTCGGTCAGCAACCGCGCTTACAGCCACTAGACCAGTGAGTCAAATGGATTTCTTATTTGCAAAGTCAGAAAATTATATACATACAACGTTACATTTACCATCCGAACGTAGCAGTTGAAGTTTTATGCTCATTACTTATTTCAACAGCTCAGTCTCAGCAAAAACGCTGAAGTAGTAATGTACTCTGCACATGTATGTTTAAGCCTACGTTTGTTTACATTTGGTAATGACATCGTCTTTAGATTACGATTTATATGGAATGTGATATAACTGTGAGTTTCTTGTGTTCATAATATCTTTTGTAACTTATGATATTTTTTTTAATAAGTAACTTCACGCCTGTAATCCCCGAAGAGGTAGGCAGAGGAATGTAGAACACTCCCACG
>DWFO01004673.1:0-11158 GCA_018246595.1 Mimoniades nurscia nurscia
TAAGTCCCACGATGGAATAGGTGGTGAGCCTATTGCCATATACCGGGCACATATCCAGACTTCGAGCCAATACTAGAAAATGTAAATTAGAAAATTTTTGTAGTACTCGACCTGGGAATCGAACCCAGGACCAGTTCGGCAGTCGCACTCGCAACCAACACGACCAATGAGGCAGTAAAAAGTGTTGTAATGAACCAATTTTAAATAAATGCTATTTGAATTTGATTTTAACTGACCGCTGTGCCGGAGGTTATGGGTTCGATTCACCCCCAGAACTAATTTTTGTATAGTGTACACAAGTATTTGCAGTATCGTGCCTGGGGTTCGTCATACTATGAGTGGTTAGTGAAAGAGGTTAATCTCTTCAAAGATTGCTGTATGTGGTGTTCAAAGAAAATACATAAATACATATATGTAGATACATTTTCCACACCTAGTTATGGTAATTCCATTACTGAGAAATTCATTAAGCTGTCTTACAATTTATGTTTTATCGAAAGCTTGGAAATTACAGTGAGTTACAAGACACATGCGTGTACATGTTTATAACCTATTTTAGACTATCTATTATGTAATTTTCAAATTTAGATTTTTTAGTTGTGGCTTGGATTCTGGAAATGTATCCGGCGTATGTGTATAGGCTCACCACTCAATAGTGGAACGTAAACGTAACCGGTGAAACGTGGAAGTGTACGACACTAATCTGTTTATCTTTTCTGTGATTACGGGCATGCTGTTATGTTATTATGGAAGAAAAAAGTAACAAAGAACCAAAAATTCTCAAGTTACAGTTCTCAGATCAGTATTAATTGTTGTTTGCTCGCGATTATAAAAACGATCCCGACCGTACATTCGTAACGTACAACGTTAGTGCGCTGCGGTATTAGAAGTCAATAAATAATTCGTATTGAACCGACATTTTCCGTCGACGCTTGCGAGACCGCGGACCGAATCGACCGCGAGCGAGCGCGTCGTGTTTGACGAAAGGGTTATTATTGGTACAACTTTTGAATTCTGTTTGCGAACTGGTGAATTCAATTATTGATTTCGTGTTGTTGCTTAAGAACACAGTCGGTTCACGAAACGACTTAGCGACTAATATTGAACCACACTATTCTAATCGGACTTACGAATCGGTGAATCAATGTTTTTTTCATACAAATAGGTACAAACGTTACAAACGTTGTATGGTGTACATGTGAAAGAGAAGCCACAGTTTTACAGGTTGTTTAACTAGGTCAGGAATTCAGAATTTGGATGAAGCAGCGCGTTCTCATCTCGCGGCAGCCATGAGCGACAGAATTAGGTGGCCGGCGGGCGTCGCCTTCACCTCAAAAGAGCTTTATGATTATTTAACGCGACGTCACCTATATGCTTGTAAAATGTTCGTACTCAAGGGCTGTGATCTAAACGAGCATGGTGTGGACTACCGTATAGGTAACAGCTACTGTTGCCATATTATGAACCTTATTGTTTCTGGACTATTGATTGAACATAAAAAATAACAACATTAAATTTGTGGACACTGTAACAATATATTTTATAATTTAATGTACAATGACTACCACGTTGGTCGTGTTGGTTGCAAGTGCGACTGCCCAACGGGAGGTCCTGGGTTTGATTCCCGGGTCGGGCAATTTTAAATTTTGTAAATTAGAATTTCTAGTATAGTAGTTCGGAGTCTGGATATGTGCCCGGTATATGGCAATAGGCTCACCACCTATTCCATTGTGGGACGTAAAGGTAACTGGTGAAACGTGGGAGTGTTCTACATTCCTCTACCTACCTCTTCGGGGATTACAGGCGTGATGTTACTTACTTGGTACTTAGTGTACAATGTGATACAAATGAACAATTACAAAACTGGGACAGATTAAAATGCGTTTTTTTTGTATATTGATAAGTGCAGCGTTCAAGATTTATTTCGTTCCCACGAAACAACAATGCCGTGCAGCGCAAAGCGCCACGGACAAAAGCGAGTAACTTGACAGATATATTTTTCAACTGCGTTCACACATTTCGGTTGTGGAACTCGTGAAAGAAAAGCTTATTTTTGTACTATCTAACTTTAAAAGCAAATGAATATATACACAAAAATCTACGTACATTTTTGTATAAAGAATTTCCTCTTATTTTTTTATTTGTAATATAAAAATGCCATTTCATTTTGTCCCTATCGCAAACAGTTTGTTATCCAGTAGATATGTATTTCTACTTCCGATTGACTGTCGTGCAAAAGTTGCCATTCGTATATCTTTGTGCATTTATCTTAAATGCCGAGACATAACATGACAGAAGTTTAGTGCACTTGGTATGTGAAGCAAGGTCCGAACTTTGTGGGTCGGAAAGTTACTCCAAGACCGATCCTATTACTCTTTTGTCGGTGCGCAAGTTTAAAGTAGAGAATTTACAGCTATCGGTAAAGTTGCGGGTGTCGTCCAAAGCGGATTACTTGCTCTGCCTTCCGCGCTCCGCTCGAGGGAATATTCTATCGCGAGCTGAGAGCCTGCATCGAAAAAAAAACCTTTTAGAATTGATCGAAAAATCGTGACTGAAAATCACTACCCGTTTCCAACTGCAAATTGCTGCCACGACTACGACCTCAACGGTTTTTTGTTAATTATTGTATCGTCACGCCCGGTCCCTTACAGGGTGGGCAGAGAACACTGAGTGCCAAATATCTCTATCCTTACGACCTGCCGTGCTCCTTCCACATTCACCACTCTCTTCATACACGCACAACAATTTAGCAGAATGTTTGCTAAAACTCCAATATTGCAAAACTTCAGAATGTCCCTTAGGTTTTAAAGGAAGGGATGAATGGGAAAATGTTAATGATAAAAGCGGGACATTTTCTGGCACTTAGCTCTCGGATGGACCATCCCTAATGCGATTACCTTCGTCTATACAATCCACACTCCGCCACCTACATTTCTTAAAAGGAGTTCCACTGCTGCCGGGCCTAGTCTAATACGCATCTAAAAGGCACTTATTTTTGTGTAATGACCCGGAAAACGTAAATTGAAGACCCTTCCACTAAACCTGTTGTGTCAAGTGAAGGAGAAATGTTAAAATATTACTTCTTGTTACAACTTATTTATTGTTATTTGTGCTTTTCCTTTTATTTTGCTACCCACTAAGTCGAACGTTAGTTTAATTGCAACTAAATTATGGTACTGTTCTAAAAGCAATTAATTTGAACGCTTCCGATTCGTCCCGCGTAAATAATTATTTTTAACGTGTTTTTGCTTTTAGCCTCAAATAGGACAAATACTAATTTATAATCTGTTTATTTTACAACCATTATCGTACATGATCACTACATTCACAATTTTGCTTTCATCATTATCATCATCATCAGCCTATTACAGTCCAAAGTGGACAAAGGCGTCTCCTAAAGGATTATGCTCATAATTCCTACGACGTGTATGCCGGTGGGGTATCAATTTCATTGGTACACAATTGAAGATTATTAACACATATAGATCATTAACCAATTATTTGGCAATCTGTGCTATCTGAATATCCTGTAAGGGACCTGTCGTGACGGTATAATGCGTAGCAAATAATTCCACGTAACATAACATTTTTGTCAAATACAAAAATGCCCAGTGAAGAAAAATTCGAGTTGTGGTTTTAATACGCTCCAGCGGGCGAGCGAACGGAAAGCATGTGAATTCAATATAGGTACCTACATGAAAACGCGACGCAAATTCTATTATTCTTAGATATTGAAAATTCCTGAAAATATTTGAATATTTAAAGGCAATCTCAATGACTACCTTATATTCTGGGCGCGGTAGACATTCCACTGACCCTCCTTTATTGAATTCGGACGCCCTTTTGATCAAAGTATCTGGCATTCTTTTGAAAATCGAACACACGTTCCATTGTTAGAATTAAATTTAAAAACGCAGAGAGCGAAAGTGAAGTATTTTGAAATGAATCAGTTCAATTGAACTTCAGAATTGACTTTCAGATCACGTTGTCACATTAGATGTTGGATACAAAATCTCATCCTTATATTAAAATCAAGCCTTGACGTCTAGGTTACGTTTGTAGGAACACTGTCGCAATTATTCAAAGCGTTCCAACTTAGCTCCAAGGGGATTTAGGATTTAAATTAGCTGCTCAGTCATTACTTAATACAAGGATCTGGTGGTCCCTTGGAACTTGTACAAAACAAATAGCGGAATATTATAAAATGTAAAAAAGAGTACGTGTGCATTTTTCATAAAATTATGTGATTGGAATTATCACTGATTAATGATTAAACGTATGTATGTCAGTTCACGTGAATACCTAGAGGAGACCGTCTCAGTACTCAGGGGTTGCGCGCCCTGAGACCTACGGAGAATAGGACACACTAATATCAACTAGATAAAGCGACACGTGCCAATCAATGTGAAGGCACTGACAGTTCATAATCTTACAGTCATTTCACCAAATTAACATTAACTAATAGTAACTTAAAGTCATGCCTGTAATCCCTGAAGAGGTAGGCAGAGGAGTGCAGCATATCCCCACGTGTCACCAGTTACGTCTATGTCCCACTATGAAACAAGAGGAAAGTTCAAACTCCAATCCACTAATAGGAATTACAAGATAGAAATTACGGCCTCGGGGTTTGAACCAGGACCGCTCGATCAGTAGTCGATCAACGAGGGCGGAATTTATTAGTATTCCTTATTAACGTAAGTGAACATATCCATTAAATTTCTGAGAATATCATTATCTGTCAATTTTTGAATAAACAAAAAAAATGCTTAATGTTTATAATATAGTATTCTTACCTAAAAAGGTATAACACTTTTCTGAATTTTGTTTTGCGACGTTTAGAAGCTTCGTGACAACTTCATGAAAGCTGGATTCATAACTTTTCAAAGTTCCGAAGAAACAAAAAAGGCGGGGAATTTAAGTTTAAAGCCTTGAATCTTTCTTGCGGATAATGACACTAAAATGGATAACTGCCAATGTAACTTTTCGTGTTAATGCGCATTTGCTGGACGGGTACACTTTAATGTTGTGTTATTTTATAAATATTACATAATTTTGATTCATACTGAAAGATGTCTTGAAATTCGGGGCGGGTTCCTGCAATTAATATCTTGAATAAAACACTAGCCGCGTTTGACTACAATCTCGCCTTATGTTAGCGCGATGTAGCCTAGGGTATTGTTCAGAATCCTTTAAAAAAGCTACTTAGTTTTTTAAATTCATTCTTTTACATATTAATTTGAATTTGCACGCCACCGGCAATAGTGCGGAGGGTGCCGGTAAATTAGTACAAATGTTACTTTTTTTGCTTGTCAACTGTCATTTCTTCCATTTTGTTTTTTCTTGGCTATCACACCGGCGTATTGAACTACAGTCCTGTCTTTTAATTCCGCAAAACAGCCTTGCTAAGTGTACGGAAACTTAACAGTATAGTACCTATAGCACGGTTGCATAGACAGAGCCTATTCGCGCTTGACTATCGCGTATAGCCATCACATAATGCCACGTGGATAAGCGTGGTCAACTCGTTCGCCGGAAATGTCGGATAATTTCATGACTATTACGTAATGGGAACGGATGTTAAACATGTCACCTAGTGGACGGAAACGCTCGTGATACGAGTACTGTGTATTATTAGTTGCGTATTAGCAGGCCAACTGCTTCCGGTACATACGATACACTGAAAGTTTTGCACCTTTAAGTGGTTAGGCACTTACGAGTTTGTGTTTTTTTTTGACCCTTTTATCACACCATTGTTGGATTACTATTGTATATATACTATGCAGTGCTTACGATCAGTAGGTACCCACGTTTCAGTTACGGGCAGCTAACTCATGTGTTTCCCGGGTGGATGTCTTGGTTTCCCTGGTACATTGGCCATCAATCGCATCAGGCGCAGGTGTCGCAGCCCCGATCGTGTGTCACGATTTGACGCGAGCGTCTCGCGCGTGTCCTTCGCGCGTGTTTTTCACGCATTCTTGGAATACTCGATTAGCCGCTGTGCACGGAAGTAGTCATTGTTGATAACTGAGACTAATATATACCCTAACTGGACATATACCCTATAATAAACTTTATTGACATTTAAATATTTTGCTCATCAAAATATTTTTTTCGTAAGGACATGCGCACCAGGATGAACCCAGAGTACAAGGCTGAATTCTAAATCACTGCCTGTTAATAATCCAATTAGCAATATTATGGTGCTAAGGTAAAATGCTAATTGATAATCTTCTACGAATAGAAAACTACCTATATATTTATAAGTTAGGAGAAATATTGCACCTCTTTTAAACGGGATGTTCCTTTACGTCCCATAGTGGAACGTAATTGGCAAAACGGGGGAGTGTACTATACTCCTAGCGTCACGTGACTATAATAAATAACAGAAACAAGAACTTAACATCACGCTAGTATTTACCCAAGGGGGCAGGCAGAGGAGTGTAATACACTGCCAAGATTCCCCAGTTACGTCATACGTCCCACCACTAAATGGGTGGTGAACGTATTGTCTTTAAAATATTAAGTTAATCGAATTACTGCAGAACATACATACATTACATACGAATGAATAGGTGATGTAGGGTTACTAACATATTACATCGCAGTACGAATTGCGTCATGTGGCATTGCAGGCACTATATCAGTTCCGAGCAGTCGTCGCATTGAGGTTAGCATCCAACGCTGTCACCGTACAATTACACCTTATCCCGGCGTGCAGCCAGTAAATTAGAATAATATATTAAATAAACGTCTCCGTCGCATACAAGTGTTTTACTGGATTTTTAGTAGGCCGTGCGTTTATTTACGTGACGAGATATGACTCGCTGAGTTATTATTTACTGGGTTATGTGATACAACTTTGTTTTACTAAACATTACATTCAGGTTAAAGAGAAAAAACCATCTTCATAGTGCTAGTCACTATTACATGCTGAATGAAAATGTTATGCACCTGAACCCGAGACATTTGGAATGGGCTGCTAATATTAATACCACTAATCTGTCACAGCACTAATACATAATGAAACGTGAGATAGTGTGTGTAGTGTACAATTATTGGTGTGTTACGACGAAGGCTGTCGATGGCGCACCTGTTTCCTGTCATCAATCAATCGGCGATCCGTGATAGTTAGGTTACATTCGGCAGACAGCTACTACGATATCCGTTAATTTCACTATGATCAGTGTATTACAAATGCAGGATGGTCCAAATGCAAATTATACGTCCATAATTGGTATAGCACTTCAGCATTACGTGTATCTGTATAATTACACAATGATCCCTAAGGCACACACGTACAAAGTTAACTCATCGCCCTCACGGCTAGACATATATGCTTTCCCCAATGAGCGCCATACTCGTAGCTTCCAGCTCCTCGATTGCCACATCCAGTTTCTGCATACATTCTTTCGCAGACCAAAACCCCCTTTTTTAGTTATAAAAATATTCCATGTATAGGAATGCCGGGGCTTTAGCCATTTAAAAACAATTACGTCATCTCAATGTAGGGTACATCACATTGTCCACAAAAAATATATTTTTGATTGTCTCCTTGACCGAGTTGTTGTTGACCAATCGCATCTGCTGAGCAAGAGGTCCTAGGTTCGATCCCCGGATCGGACAAAGTATTATTGGGTTTTTCCAATTTGGGTTTCCGAGCAGCATGAAGCCTGAATTTGTGCACCCTGCATGCCAATACGCTCACACTCTAATAGTCTTATCTATGGTAGAACGTATAACGTAGTCTACTGAATCATGGGAAAATACAGGCGTTAAATCATATATTTTTTTACTTTGAATTAAAAATCATAAAAATATCAATTTCAATAATCGATGTTGTGTAATTCTGCATCGGATCGCGTCAGCCGACAGCGCGATCGGCGGCTAATTCGGCTGCGGTGCGCAAAGCCGCGCAATTTCCTTCCCGAGCGGCTTAAATGTGATATTCCCTGTCAATTTGCGCTGCCGATACTCGAGCGCCGGCTCAAAGGTAAATTGTATTAGAGTTTATGAACTACAACTCTGCGTTGCGTTTATTGGTAGACCATCCGTAATCACATTACGGCCGGGAATGTCTCTGTCTGTGTGCACTCTGTCTGTATGGGCTATTGAATTTTGTTATGGAAGTACATACCTTGAATCTTGGAAAAGATACAGACTACTTGCAAGACTTTTAAAATAAATTCTTAACATAGTTAATAACGAATGTATGATTGTATGCAAGTTATGTATTGAGTCTCTGAACGAAAGCAGCATGTTATCAATCGATAAAGATTTTAAAAAATTCTATTTAAATACATGTACACGTAATTTATTAGTTGTCTGTTTTACAACTGCTCAGGAATAACATGGAGTCTGCGTACTTTGGGGTCAGATAGCCGTGTGTGTAGAGGTCTGAGAAACAAAGAAAATATGGTAATAGTACTCTCGTTAATTTATTGTTTAGTTTATATTTTAAGCCAACGGCTATAATAAGACCATTCTATATGTAATAACACCGTTGAAGTCATCAATTCTACTAAATCCATAGCTAGTCAATGAGTAATGGACTTGTGTGGTTGTCGATGACTCAAGTACATTTTTATACACATGTTTTGAGACATATTTCTTATCGTTTACACAACATATTATGTTATCGTAATAAATGAATACCGATTTGAAGCAAAATTATAACAAATTGATTAAGGAATCTTATATAAAACAATATTAAACATTGAAAGGTAGCAAGCATTGAAAGCTCCAAGAACATGTAGCATATTTATTTTAAAATGTATTTACATTTAATAGTTCGCAGCGTTTATATTTGACGCGATACTGTAACATAAAGAGGGTCATTTTAAATGAGTCTCTAACTTTAGAGCACACTTTGACCGGCCCGGATATGATAGAAAATTCGAGAAAGAAAAATTTGCTCATGAAAGCAGAAAACTCTATTAATACACTGAACTAATATCTGAGTTGTATTAGACACAAATAGGATTTGAATACGTTTTGTAGCAGGCAGAGCTGTAATATATCATATACCGACATATGTATATGTAGTATATATATTGCAATATATGTATTTTCAATAATAACTCGCGAGTGACACGTAGTTATAAAATACCTTTTATTTTCGCAACATATATTTTAGTATAGCACGACGTTATTGCACAGATAATTTCCGCAAAGTTAAATAGCATGAATATAATTGTATACATATATGCTGTATTATAGTACAAATATAAATTACATAATATATATTATAGCTCCGCCTATGACGATCTTAACGTTGCTGTCTGGGGCTATTGTATTTTTTTTCTCTCTTAGAAAAGTATATTTAAAAGCGAATACACAATAACTAGTAGTAACATGTTACCGAACTATTTATTTGTAAAAAGTTTCTCATATTAGTTTCCACTTACATAATAGCTAGGCATTGTTATACTGGTATTGTGTTCGCTTGAGTTTGAATTTTATAACAAATTTGTTATATAACATTAATTCAATAAGTACAATGCAACAACTAGTATGAAATAGTTTGGAGTACAATATTTTTGAAATATTTTAGTTACCAAATAGTTCGTTACGAGCGGTAAGGTTTCTGAGCATCTTATTTCCTGCATAGGAAAGTATGCCATTAGAGTTCCCTCTGCGTACCAAGTGCCACTTATCTTTCAAATGTCGTCACAGATCTGACTTGCTTCTTCTACATTCACCATTCGCTTCAAATGTTTCCTCAATTATGTTAATTCATATACACATACTGTATGTGTCTCCACCGCTACTCGTAAATTGTAGGCATATCCCTTCTGTATTCAATATACCCACGTAAAAGTACTGATCGCTGTCGTTCAGGCATCAATCAACGTCGCGCCGCGGAAATAGCTTCGCGGAGAGTTCCGAGCGAAAAACAACAAACGCGCGATAATCTCTCACCGACAGGGACGTTCACCCGCCGCGCGTATTGTATTACCATTCACATTGGTAATGAGAATCTTGTAATATTCACTGAAATTAAATTGTACCTTTACGTACCACGCAACTTGTATTTGAATTTTTGATTCCAATATGTTCTTGTTTAATTTTTTATAATTATTAGTGATTAGTTATATTAAATTTAATTTTTAGTTTATTATTTAGTTATATTGAATTTAATTTTTTTATCTTTTATAAAACTCAACTATAACTGCAGTTGCAGGCTCCGATCTCACCTACAACTGCGGAAGAGCTGGAAAATATTGCATAACACTGTTCCTTTTCAGATTTCCTCAGTTCACGTTTCCACACTTCCAATACTTTCGACAAGGTTTATCGATTGTGGTTTAACGATAACAACTGGGCTCAACTGCCACAAGTCACTCAACGTCACCACCGTATAACGGACTATCGTGCAGATATGCCACTAGCGATAATTCAAAAAATCAACACATCTCCTTTTCCTTTACTTTAAATATTATGCGATGAAAAATCAAATATCAAGATCAAAAATCTCACATCAAATAGGTTAAAATCGTTGTCGTCCGATCTTCTGTCCTATTGTACGTTACTTCGACGCGAATGGTGTAGGAACCATCAACTTTATTATGATAATGCGCCTCGTTAACGTAGGGATTGCAAGCGCGCTAGCTGTGGATGAAATACTGGTTTCGATCCCCAAGCAGGGAATTGTGCCCGAAGTATGGCAACACACTCTCCCGCTATTCCATGGAATGTACGTATAACACATGTTGATGATGACAAACGGAAGTACTACTCTCCTTCGCCTTCCTTCGGGGAAATACAAGTGTTATGTTATATTATGATAGTCATAGATTCCATGATCGATACTTGTGTCAGGTAGAATTTGAGAACATAATTGTAATATATATATAAGTATATTGTTGTAGTCATTACAACCATTATTCTGTCATAATTGGATGTTCTTATCAATTGTGCGGTGAATTGTTGCGTTCGAAATTAATATCTATTAAATTTACGAAAATGAGTAAATAAACCTTTTGACGCCGACATTTTAACATTAGCGGTTAACTGGTCCGCCAAATTTATTATTATGAATATAAAGTGGGATATTATATGTTATTGAATTTAAGTTATTCGGATTAATGGCGGGAATGCAGATATGTGCACAGTTTTTTTTAATTCAATTTTAATAGAAAATAACTTGTTAATTGATTAT